>JAIUZE010011810.1:8659-86735 GCA_022085475.1 Heliosperma pusillum | reverse complement strand
GGCAAAGCACGAGAAGGATATCCAAAGTTTGGATCGTTCTCTCAGTTTGACCATCAGTAGCGGCATGAAATGCTGTGCTCATCAACAATTTACGACCCATGGCTTCTTGCAAAGCTGTCCAGAATCGGGAACTGAATCTCGGATCACGATCTGAAACTATACTTTTAGGTACTCCATGGTAGCGCACTATTTCATCCACATAAGCACGGGCTAAGCCATCTATCCTCCAAGTTTCATTGATAGGCACGAATCTGGCACACTTGGTTAGACGGTCAACAATAACCCAGATGCCATTCTTTCCACTAGAAGTCCTAGGTAAAGCCATCACAAAGTCCATAGAAATAGACTCCCATTTCCACATAGGAATTTCCAAAGGTTGCAGTAAACCTCCGGGTCTTTGATGATCAATCTTCACCTTCTGACAAGTAAGACATCTACTAACATACTCCTTCACTTCAATCTTCATCCTATGCCACCAGAATTGTGGTCTCAAATCTTTATACATTTTGTCGCCACCAGGATGAATAGAATAAGGAGAAAGGTGAGCTTCATCAAGTATTCTCTTTCTCAACTCGGCACTTCTCGGAACAAACATTCTACCATGGTAACGAAGGTAGCCATCATTATCCACCACACAATCCATAGCTTGCCCAAGTAATATTTTTGCTCGTATGGCGATAAAAGTAGCATCCTCCGGTAAACAAGTACGAATCTCTCGATAAAAATCAGGTTCCGCAGTCAAAGAACCAAGTAATTCAAACCCTTTCCCCAACGAACTGTATATGAAGCTTCTGAAACTTCGGTTACATTTCATCAGGGTAAAGTACCAAGAGCATTTAATGAATGACAGGTCTTTCTACTCAAAGCATCTGCCACAACATTTGCTTTTCCCTCGTGATAAATCAACTCAGCATCATAATCATTCACCAACTCTAACCATCTTCTCTGCCTCATGTTCAATTCCTTCTGAGTAAATATGCACCTCAAGCTCTTATGATCGGTGTAAATTCGGCCATGAACTCCAATGAGATAATGTCTCCCAGTTTTCAAGGCATGTACTACAGCTGCTAACTCAAGATCATGAGTCGGATAATTCACTTCATGAACCCTGAGTTGTCGAGAAGAATAAGCAATGACTTTTCTATTCTGCATCAAGACACATCCCAAACCATGCTTTGAAGCATCACAATAAACATCATAATCGGCTTCATCATCTGGTAAAGTTAGAAACGGTGCGGTAGTCAATCTCTTCTTCAATTCTAAGAAGGCAATTTCACATTCATCAGTCCAAATATACTTTGCTTCCTTCTTTAGCAATTGAGTCATCGGTCTTGCTAATTTGGAGAAATCTTTCACAAACCGACGATAATAACCGGCTAAACCAAGGAAACTCCGTATCTTCGGACACATTTTTCGGAATGTTCCAATCCACAAACCGCCTCATTTTAGCTGGATCGACCATAACACCGTCTTTGGAAATGACATGACCAAGGAAAGATACCTCGGGCAACCAGAATTCACATTTGGAGAAATTAGCATACCACTTTTGGCGTCGAAGAACACCCAAAATGGTTCGAAGGTGATCAGCATGTTCTTCCTTAGATTTTGAAAAGATCAGAATGTCATCAATAAATACCACCACACATTTCTCAAGATACTCCCGGAAGGTACGATTCATCTGATCCATGAATATAGCTGGAGCATTAGTCAAACCGAATGGCATCACATTGAATTCGAAATGACCATACCTCGAGCGGAAAGCAGTCTTCGGAATATCTGCTTCCCGAACGGGAATCTGATGATAACCCGATCTAAGATCAATTTTAGAGAAAGTAGAAGCACCCCGTAACTGGTCAAAAAGATCATTGATACGAGGAAGAGGATATTTGTTTTTGATTGTGACACGGTTCAATTCACGATAATCAATGCACATTCGCATAGAACCGTCTTTCTTTTTGACAAATAATACGGGCGCACCCCAAGGAGAAGAACTAGGCCTTATGAAGCCTTTCTCAATCAAATCATCGAGTTGGATTCTCAACTCTTTCAACTCAGAAGGAGCCATACGATAAGGAGCTTTGGCAATTGGTCCAGTTCCAGGAACTAGATCAATGGAAAATTCAACATCCCTTTCAGGAGCAATCCCGGGTAATTCATCGGGAAATACATCGAGAAATTCCCGAACAATAGGAACATCCTTTAAAGAAGGAAGGGAAGAATCGGAAGTAGTCACTACACATAGAAATGCTTGATGACCCTTCTTTAAAACATTCAACATTTTCATAGCTGAGATTAACTTCACACTAGCTTGCTTTCTAACCCATTGATAAGAAATACGAGCACCCAAAGGACTTTTAAGAATAATTTTCTGATCACGGCACTCGAATCGAGCATGATGAGTAGATAACCAATCCATGCCCAAAATAATATCGAACTCTTCAAGAGGAAAACGTAAAAGATTCGCCGGAAAAAATAGATCCATTTATGGATATTGGAATGTCGGAATGAAGATAAGAACAGGAAAATACTTCTCCGGATGGTAACGATATAGGAGTAGTTTCTCCTACTGAAGCTTTAAGCGGTAACTTGTCGGATAGTCTCATGGAAATAAAAGATAAAGAAGCTCCCGTGTCAAATAAAATTAAACACGGTAAATCATAAATCGAGAACATAACCGTCACAATGTCGGGTTGGGCATCAGCCTCAGCACGGCTCATAATAAAAATTCGACCCTTAGGTCGCCCCGAAATAACCGGTGTAGAAACCGTCTTCTTCCTCTCGGGACATTCATTAAACCTATGCCCCGGTTTTTGACAATTAAAACATACTAGTGGCTTGTGGAAGCAACCAACACCCGGATGAATAGGCCTCTTGCACCGAAAGCACATACGATCTTTAAGATCGTTGTTGTTACTCGGAATAAAGGAACGGTTTCTCTGATTAGCTTGTCCACCCTGGAAGTTTCTCCTCTTGTTTGGAAAAGAGGGAGAAAAGGAAGGTCGAGATGAAGGATATAAAGGTCTCTTGCCAAAGGCATTAGGAGCAACATAAGAAGCACGAGCTTCCTCGGCAATCTCCCGGATAGAACTCTCCGACCAGATGGCATCATTATAGATCGAGACAAAGGAAGTGGAACCTCTACTGATCTTCCCCTTTATCTGGGGAGAAAGCTTTCCCAGATAAAAGAAAGCTTTGTCTTCCTCTACTCTAATAAGTCGAGTGGCATAATGAGCCAACTCATTGAACCGAGTAGTAAACTCCTGAACGGATAGCTTTTCTTGCTTGAAATCCATGAACTCTTTCAACTTTTGTTGTCTCAACTCATCGGGGTAAAACCTCGCTTCCAAGAGCTCACGGAAACGAGTCCACCCGAAATTAGGCTCCAACTTCGCAGTAGGACCTGAAAGAGTCCACCACTGATCCGCTTCCTTCTCTAAGAAGTGAGAAGCTAAACGGACCTTGTCCTCTTCAAGGACATCATAAAGAGAAAAACTCTTCTCCATCTCTCGTAACCACACCGAAAGTTTAACGGGATCCACTTCGCCATCGTAGGTTTTTGCTTGGCTCCTCGATAGCTGTGAAGCAACCCACGTATAACTCCCGTGTCTCTCCCGATCAGGAACAGGAGTAGGAAGCGGATTAGCCTGCTGGTTTTGCTGGTTTTGCTGGTTTTGGATAATTACGGTAAGAGCTGCTAATATAGTGTTGTCAATCCTCGGAGGCATCTTGCAAAATGAAAACACAGATTAGTACTTATCATTTAGCAAGAACAAAGAGACGACAACATAAATCCTAATCTACCCATCTTACCCTTCTATCTCACAAGTTTATTATTTATTAAGGTCAAGTTATTTATACAAGGGTACACAAACGTGCGTCGGGAGCGAAAATGCTCTGATACCAACTGTGACACCCTCAAATTTGCGGAAAGAAAAAAAAAATTATTTAAATACATAAACGAAATATGATAATACATAACGAAGGTGTCATAACATAAAAAAAAGTCATTACAAAACGGAAATACTATTATACAAAATAAATCTACAAGACGGGAGACATATCTCCCGTATAAATACGGAAATAAACTAGTGTATACTAATATACAAACTAGGAACCGAATATAGGTCCAAGGTAAATACTTCGCTCGCTAGCTCGTCCATGTACCCAAAATATGCATCACCACCTGTTCGACCGCATTAAATATAAACACGGAAGCCACAGTCAGTGGGGAGTAACTCCGAGTTCTCCAGCCACGAAATGTCGAGTTTAATGAAACATGAATAACATAAAAGCAATGTATATAGAAAATACAAAACCTTAACATATATGATATGCTTTTCATGTTATGAAACAAATAACTAACATATAACCTATCATATGAAAGCTATCATGTGAATCCGATAATAAAATATAACTCGAGGTAGGGAAGCTGGTATGCTGGCTCAACGGTTACCATGTAACATGGCCCTGATACACTCAAACCCTAATCAACACGTAATCATGTGAATCAGTTAACAATCGGTAATCCAAACTCTATCACTCCTAGCCGGCTTGCATCTCACCTTCTAGAACTCATAGAATCATACAAACATGAAAGACCAATACGTCTACAAACAGGCATAAGTTCTTAGTACGGCGATAGTCTACTTCTGTAACTCGAGGCTATACCACAAGGTAGGAAACACATACTAGTCCTAGACTGATCAGACCTAGCGACAACAGCTATTCCGTTCCCCGTCCCATGACATAACCGTCTATGAGAAACTCTACTAGGCGACCCCCTAAGCAGAGATGGCTAGTACTTAAGCTGGCTCCAGTCCCAAAACGGATCAGGCAGCCATGCCCCGACTTGGATCTAAACCCACCAAGCCGAGACACAAAAGCTATCAACAAGTGAACATATACTCGTTAAAGACAGTACCTGCCTATCAATGTCATGGTCCAAGCTACTCATTTAGAATTAGAATGGTCAAGACGCCATATCTTCATAATTCTCTATGGGTACTTAGTCAACACGACACCAACCATAAAATCAAGAAGTCACGGGAAAACATCCTATCATGTGACTAATTGCATATCAATAATAATCAAATATCATATCGCCTCATATCTACTAAGGCTAATTCATAATTAAATACAACCTTACTTGAAGACAGATCCCCGACCCGAGTCCCGCGACGGGTCATCAGTCAAATCGGGGCTGACTAGATCTTAGTTTGACCAAACCCGTTGGATCAAACCGGCTAGAAGCAGAGTCTTTATCACATAGACATAAAATCAACATATTCATTACATGTTATTTTATTACTACTTCTAACATGTGAATTATCATATTATACCCAAAACCCGCTTAACTTAAATGATAACAAATTAAACTACGATCCCGTCTTATAATTTCTAACATGTGAGAAATAATAATTTTATGAAAAACCTTTTTAATTAAATATTTTACTTATTAATATTTCTCGCTTGCTAAGTATTACAAAACGCGATAAAAATGACGATAACTCAAAAACCGTCACAAGTCCCAAAGTGGGACCCACGGGCTGAGTTGGGCCGGACCCCACATGGGCCTGATTTGGGCCTCACGGCCTGATTTGGGCTAAATGGCTGTTTTGCTTTAATTTTCTAAAAACCGTTTTCCAATATTTCCCGCATGCTTTAACATATTTAAAACCCGGCAAAACAACAACCAATCAATCAAACATCGACACAACCCAAAGACCAAATCCCGGACCCACCATGGACCAACCCAGACCGGGTCTGAACCGGCCTGGACCGGTCTGGTTGGTCCGGTTCTAGCCATCCTCCACGGTTCACACCACAAACCACCCAAATTAATTCCAACTTGCTTTAATTATCAAACTACCATTTTTAACAACTAATCTAACCATCATCATACAAAAATCATTATTATGAATACTCATTAAAATTCATCAAGAACACTAACTTATTAATAATTTCCTAGACAACATAAAAATCATAACTTAATAAAAATCATCAAAATTTATCAAGAACATTAAAACAACATAAAAATTCCATACAACATAAAAATCATCAAGAACACTAAAACAACATAAAAATTCCATACAACATAAAAATCATCAAGAACACTAAAAACAACATAAAAATTCCATACAACATAAAAATCATCAAGAACACTAAAACAACATAAAAATTCCATACAACATAAAAATCATCAAGAACACTAAAACAACATAAAAATTATAACTTAATAAAAATCATCAAAATTCATCAACATGATAAAAACAACTCCTTATCATATTACTACTAAAATTCCAAAAATCATAAAAATATGAACCAAAATAAAAATGAACCAAAATTAAAGGAAACAAAACTAAAGGCTATGATACTAACTAAAATCATAAATCACCATAATATGAACAAAAACTAAAAGCTAAAGGCTATGTGACATTAATTCGTCGAGTAAATCAGAATTGTTACCTTAGCTAGCCAAAATCACTTAGCACCAAAATAATAAGAAGTATATAAATAAGAAACCCTCCTACTAATCTTCACCCAAAATATACGAGTCTCCAAACTCGTCTTCAAAATCTTCCCCTATAAGAAATGACAAGAAAAACATAATTAGAACTTAAAACATGAATTTCCATAATTAAAGTGTTGAAAACGATCTTGACGGAATTGAAAATAAACCGTACTAGAAGATGGAGAGCGAAGAGGGGATCCTAGAATTATAAGTTAGGATGGATTTAATTAAGAAATGAAGATTTTATGAAGGTTTTGCTCAAGAACGATGAAGAACAAATGATGAACGGCGAAGAACACGAAGAACGATTAAAGAAAGTGATATTTTGATCTTTATTTGATTTGTTGAAAGATGAAAAGTTGTTTGTGAGTAAGGAAGAGTGGAGTTGGCCGTGAGTTTATAGCCAAATAAAGATGTCGGGTTTTGAAATTGTTGTTACGTAATTGACTCGCGTTTAATAATTATTTTACGGTAAACGATTTAATATAATTAACGATAAAGTTAATTACACCAAATATCAAGATATTGTGATATTGTAATGAAAAGTAATCAAAATATCAAGGCCTAAGAGAGGACTAAAGTAGACGTGTGAAATGGTGACTTCCGGTCTGATTTCGAGCGTTTTGCGTAATTTTCGTTAATTGATCGATAAAGGAAATAGTTATCTAGATATTATGATATATTAATCAAAAGTAATGAAAATATCAAGGTCTATTAGTGGGTAGGAGAGCCGTGTGGAACAAGGTGATATCGGGTCTGATTTTTCTCGATTTGCGTAATCTCCGTTAACGGATCGATAAAGTAACAAATATCTAAGATATTTGTATTAGTTTATTCAAAACAATTAAAATATCTTATGGTGAGTGGAAAACGATGACACGCGCGTGCGACTCATGCCAAAGTCGAGTTTCGATTTTGTTGCGCGCATTACGATGCGTCGGGAATAGTTAAATGACGTTCGATTAAAACCGTAAAAGTTATTCTTTAAATTCCGAATAAATTCAAAATAATTATATTAAATTATGATAAATCCTAATAAATCTTAATAAAAATAAATCAAAAATATAATTTTTTTAAATAAATTTTCGGTCTTCAAAATCGCAAGACGAGTCGGGAAAAGTCAACGAAAGTCAAAGTCGACTTAAAAGTCGAGAAAAGTCAAAAATGACTTAAAAGTCAAGAAAAGTTTATGACGACTTAAAAATCAATAAAAGTCAATGACGACTTTAAAAAGTCAAGAAAAAGTCAAAGACGGTTTAAAAGTCAAGAAAAGTCAAAGATGACCAAAAACGGTCTTTTCATGAAATCTCTCAAAAATTCCAAATACGAACGCGGAATTTCAAAATACGACTCGGAACAAAAATTCCTATATTAAAAACTTAAGTTCTACTGAAAAGTATCCATAAGCTATTGCTTAAGCAAATTGGTACTTTTCGGGTTGTTACAAGAACCATATCTAATAAAGTTCGATTTCTCTTTCGGACACAAGCAATCCATTTAATTGAGGTGTTTCCAGGAGAGTCCGTGTGATACTATACACAATCTTTTAGGTGTGGAATCAAATTCTTGTTTCAGTATTCCCACCCCACGATCGGATCGTAGGGTTGTAAGTATTGTTTATTCAATTGGTTTTTCTACTTTCAGTTTGAAATTCCTTTAAATTTTTTCAATCATCACTTTTATGCCTCATAAGTGATACATATCCATCCCATAGCTACTCAGAGTCGTCAGTAAAGTAATTAAGTAGTGATACAACCACCTCTAGCTTGCGATCGTCATTGGAACCGCACTACATCCGTAAATAAGTATCCTACTACTCACCTTCTCGTTCCCTTTTTCCCCGTAAAGTACCCGAGTCTCTTGCCTAGAAGACAAATTCGCATTACGCCATAAGATTCGTAAATCGAAATGGTTTGAGTACTTTAGATGAAACAAGTCTCTTTATGCGTCGTTCGTTTATGTGCCCTAAACGACAATGCCAAAGGTATGATTGATGAGGTTCACCTGTTTTGAGCTTCTTGTTTTCTACATGATAGACCTCTTTTGCAATATCTAGAACATAAATACCTCCAATAGAAATGGCCTCGCCATAAACCATTTCATTAAAAGCAAAAGTACAACAGTTGTTCTTAATACAAAATGAAAAACCTTCCATGTCTAACACAGAAATGGAGATAATGTTCTTGGTAAGAGTTGGTACATAATAGCAATTATTTAAATACAACTCTAAACCATTAGGCAAAATAAGAACGTAGGTGCCCACGGAAACTGCGGCTACCTTAGCTCCATTTCCCATGCGCAGGTCCACGTCACCCTTGGCTAGTGCTTGCGCGTCCCTCAGCCCCTGTAGATGATTACAAAGGTGAGAACCACAACCGGTATCAAATACCCAAGAAGATGTACTAGCAAAGTTAATATCTATCATATAGAGTGATGAAAGAATTTTACCTGACGTTGTCACACAACCGTCCTTCTTGTCTTTCAAGTATTTGAGGCAATTGCGTTTCCAATGCCCTTTGCCATTACAGTAATAGCAATCCGCCTCCGCGTGTTTGTTGACCTTGGGCTTGAACTTATAAAAGACCTTGCCCTTTCCCGTGCCGACCTTCTTGAAAAGAGTCTTACCCTTTCCCTTGTCCTTTCTCACCCCAAGGTTCATGTTGTTCATTTTCATGGAAAGAACATCCTTGGGTTCACTCCCACTTGCCTCCATATCCCTCTCCGCTTGGGTGAGGAGTGCATGGAGTTCATGGAAACTCTTGTCCATGTCATTCATGTTATAGTTCACCCTAAATTGGGTGAACTTGGGTGTGAGTGAATGAAGGATCTTACCCACCACCAATTACTTCGGAATTTTGCACCCTAGACGCTCTAAGGTGTCCGCGTGCTCAACCATTTTGAGCACGTGTGGGCCAACCTTTTGGCCCCTTTGAAGCTTGGTGTCAAAGAATTTTGTAGCCGCCTCATATTGAAGAATTTGAGGGGCTTGCGAAAACATTGACGTGATCCTCGTGAATATCGCATATGCATCGAGTGATATCAATTGGAGTTTGAGTTTGGGTGAGATTGACCAAATCAAGACATTCTTGACGTCATTTGCAACCTTCAAATAAAGGTCATATTCGGCCCGAATCACCGCGGACGATCTAGGCGCGGGTTCGGTGGGGGGGCTCTTCGACCAAGTAGCGAAGCACGTTATCGGATAACGCGGCACTCTTGATCGTTGACTCCCATTCAACGAAGTTACTTCCGTCATCTTTCAGGACACACTTGTCCATGACGGATCTCAACCATGAGTCCTTACCCAAGGTTGCATTGTTTGATGATGTTGACATTGTGTGAATATGGTTACTACAACAAAAAAGAAATATATAAACATTCATTGTTAATTTACTTGAAAAACATTTTAACAAGTTTAGCATTTATATAATGACCTCTCACAAAATTATATAAATGATTCCAAGACCCATCTTTAAATAAAAATAGTCATCGCATGCTACCTTTATCTAGAAATGGTAAGTCATTACTTGACTAATTCTACCCTTTAGAACTCTTGGTTGACGGATTTCAACTAAATCCATCTCCTAATCCCAAGATAACGCTTATCTCGTTGAGTCCAATCCAAATTTTAGCTTGTGATCGTATCACCCTACTTACCCGAGGTAAAAAGGGACCCACGAGCGTGGTAACCCTAATGAACACGGGATTCATAGGTGTTATTAATTGATAAGGCTAATCTCAATTTTTTTAAACATGTGAGAGATCTTGTCAATTTAGTTATTAATTCCCTATAAGTGAACTAAGTCGGTGAATTGTGAATAACGTTGGATTGACAATAACGTAAAATAAAATGCATGTGTGACGATTTTGGCATGAACGGAAATAAAGCAAGCAACCAAGCAACGATAAAATCCTAGTATGGCCACCTAGCTAATCAAATTAACTAGATAATTACAAATTCGGAAACCAACTCCTTGGTCCCTTGCCTCTTCACTTGGAACTCTTTCCAAAATGGCACCGTCTTGAGGGAGTCACCGGTCTTCATAAAAATAATTACAAATATACAAATATACAAATTCCTATTATACATTTATTCTATGAAATGAAATTATTAAAATTATACAAACCGGCGATACGAGATCGCAATAAAATTACAACCAAACCGTTATTCCCTTACATTACGGGTAAAAACGATTAAAAATAACTAGGCCATACTAGGTACAAAATTTGCATAAATTATTAAATAAATGACATTCATTCATTCAACCATAAATAAAATAAATTGCTGTAAAATTCATGCCAAAATCGTCCTAAACACATTCATGCTCATTGTAGCTCGATTTTTCGGGATTTATTGATTTTTAACCATTAAAAATCAATATCAACATTTAAATCTCATTTAAATTCAAACCAATTAACTAAAATGTTTTAGAACTCAAAATTAGTCCCTACTAATTTTGTTGCTCATTAAATAGATCGATTTGATTTCATTTGCTAAATATTACGGTTTAATCATAACAATTATGAAATAAAACCAAAATAAAATATAAACATCATAAAATTTGAAACCAAAATTTTTGTAAATTCTGGAACATGTCCTGGAACTCTAAAAATAAAAACATTTGCTCAAAAAATGCAAATTAATTTTAAGAACAAATAACTTAATATTTAATGGTTTTATCAAATATAAAATCATTAAATATAGTAAAACAGTGAAACAAATTATGAAATTTCACCAAGAGTATCAACATCATAATTTAAAATGTACCAAAAATTTTCAAGACCAGAAAAGGAAGTTTCATTTGTATGAACATTATAATCTCATATTATCGACTTTTATCGTATAAAAATCAATAACCTTGCAATACTTAACTAAAAGTCACGAAATTTTACATACAATATGTAAGACATGCATGTGAGATCATATTAATATTTCATGGCCATACTCAACATGCAACTATTTTTAGTTAACTTTTAACTCATAAAATGCATGTTAACTCGGTTTAAACGCCAAAAATCAACATAAATAGCAAATCAATCCCTATAATCACGAAATTTGACCACAAAATTTTTGAGGTCAGTAGGTATACATGCACCAAAAACTTTTGTCAGAATCGTATTTTAACTTAAATTTTTGATTTATTAGTAATCTTATAACTTTAATGAAAATGTCCAAAATGAACATGCATGCTACAAGCTAGCTCTGATACCACATGAAAGTCCATAGACCTTAATTAGACTCCTCTAATTATTTACTAAATTACTTGTTAATTTAGTTTATAATGATCTATGTAACATGCATGCAAATATAAAGACATTTATATAAAAGAAGAAATTTCCTCACATTGATATGGAAATAAAATGGGCACAACAAGAACTCCTTCTTGTTGTTCTTGAGCTATTAATATGGATGAACACAAGTAATCTCCAAACTAGAAGATCTCCTTTAAGATGCACCAAGATGACACCAAATAATCTACCCTTATTATTAACTAGATAATAAGATAGATATTATACTACTAATATTAGAATATATTACTACACTAGAAATACTTAGTAAATATTAGTATTTGAGAGTTTTTTGAGAGAAGAAGAGTTTTTGAGAGAAGTAGGAAAAACAAGCAAGAATTGAACAAATGAAATGAACAACCATATTGCCCTTATAAAGACAATATGGCCGGTCAAGAAGAGCTTCATAAGGCTCTTATTTTGCTTATTTTAATCACATGCAAAGTGGTAGAGTGTAGTGTTAGTATGAAATGATTTTAGGTTACTATTCATGTCATAATCACATGTTGCTTGTGAGTATGAATAAGAGCAACCATCATCACCATCCACTACATTGAAACCGGCCATGTGAGGCCTATTTTGATCCATTTTGATTTTTGATATTTGTCCCACAAATACTTATTAATCATATGCTTAATTATCTTACATAATTAAGTGTTAATTTGATCATATAACAATTATATGACACAATTAAATAAATAATATGTACTTAACATTTTAAGTAATATTTTACCATTATATCAATATATAATGGGTTCCACAATGCTTAGTTAATTTATTTTACAACTCCTTGTAAATATAATTAACTAATTACTTCTATCTCAAACCCTCAACTAATTTAGTAATTTAACGATTAATTACTAAGTTAAATCTTATTTAATCGTATTAAAATAAGATATAAATTTATTAGTCAATTATCGCATAATTGAAAATAAGTTTAATCGAATTTGAGTTCTTAACTCAATTTCTAACAATTAACTTTCGTACATATCGAATATATGTAATGTACTAATTAACTGTATCGTATACAAATAATTAGTTACTATTTGGATTTTATCCTTTAGGTGTGACCGAAAGGGATCAGTTGATCACCGCCGTCATACGACAATAACGTCAAACTCTAGTCAGCCAACCGTTATTGATTTACGTTAATCAACTGACTAATCATATATATAGTCAATAAATATCCCTGTTATATTCCTTAATAAGATTTATTATGTGGCACACTATTTGTGGAGGACACCTACTCCAACAATTTTTTTATGGCAAAACTCAAAATTAATTGAATTTATAAGTATAGTTTTTGAGCAATGTTGGTATTTTTTTTAACTTAATGATTAAATGAACATGATTAAAAAATTTATAATAAAAACTCATATTTTATAAAATAAAATTCAAAAAGTTTATTATAAAATTCAGAAATTACATTATCAAATGTACTAGCTCAGATGAATAATCCATAAACGGGTTGTTAATGGCATTATTGGAGATATTACCTAGTCTTGCTAGACTTTCCTAGATATTACACTTGCTAATTATGTTTCTTATATTGCTTAGGAATACTATTATTATTATTATTATATTGTATTTCCTTACCTAGATTAGGAAAACTAGAACTCTTGTATTAGTATAAATAAACATTTTGTATCTCATTATTATTATACAATTTCTCAATAAAACATATCTTTCCAATATGGTATCAGAGCCTCGTGCTCTTGGTAGAGGGTAGCACCTCGGAGTAGATCCATCGGCCGAAAGTTCAACCACCTATCCAAAACCCGACTTTGTTCGGCTTATATCCAAAACCCGACTTTTTTCGGCCTCTATCCAAAACCCGACTTGGTTCGGCTTCTATCCAAAACCCGACTTTGTTCGGCCTCTATCCAAAACCCGACTTTGTTCGGCCTCTATCCAAAACCCGACTTTGTTCGGCGTCTATCCAAAACCCGACTTTGTTCGACCTCTATCCAAAACCCGACTTTCTTCGGCCTATATCCAAAACCCGACTTTCTTCGCCCTATATCCAAAACCCGACTTTGTTCGGCTTGTATCCAAAACATCCAAAACCGACTTCGTTCGACCTACATCCAAAATCGACTTCGTTCGACCTACATCCAAAACCGACTTCGTTCAGCCTACATCCAAAACCCGACTTTCTTCAGCCTATATCCAAAACCCGACTTTGTTCGGCTTGTATCCAAAACATCAAAACCGACTTCGTTCGGCCTACATCCAAAACCGACTTCGTTCAGCCTACATCCAAAACCGACTTCGTTCGGCCTACACCCAAAACCCGACTTCGTTCGGCCTACACCCAAAACCCGACTTTGTTCGACCTATATCCACAACCTTTTTCCGCTGCCACTACCTTGGGAATTGTATCAAACTAAGTACTATATTTATGGCCACCACCGTTTTTGGCCACCATAGAGTTTAAACAACTCACCACTATAGTTATGGCTACAACCCTTCAAGCCATCAACACAACATGGGCACAACCTTTCAGCTATCAAAATCTCTCCACAATCCTATCATCAACTTTGACCACCACTATTTCGCTCACCCACCAAAATATATTGGTAAGTTCAGCACGCAAAACTACAATCATCGACAACGCTACCAAGCGCATCATCATTCTAACTACCACCTTGGCGTCACTCATCTTGTCCAAGACCGCACTTGCTCTCCGATCGTCCGTCTTGCAGGAGCGTATTGGAGATATTACCTAGTCTTGCTAGACTTTTCTAGATACTACACTTCCTAATTATGTTTCTTATATTTCTTAGGAACACTATTATTATTATTATTATTATATTGTATTTCCTTACCTAGATTAGGAAAACCAAAATTCTTATCTTGTAGTATCTCATTATTATTATGCAATTTCTCAATAAAACTTATCTTTCCAATATGTTTCACCTTAACTGTTGATTTTCATATCCAAAAAATGCATGTGAGTTCAATTGGTTCAACCATTCCCTAAAGGCAGAAGCAAATGGACTGTTGAGAATGACGTTATATGCAAATAATATTGTAGACAAAATATCGTGATAGGCATAATAATAAAAACACATGTGTTTAATTGTATAAGTAAACAAAAGTCCACATCTATGATTTTATATGCCGCAATTAAGTTTCAAATGAATAAAATGGTCTCTATTAAAGATAAATTTATTTATGTAATTATTTTTTATTCACTTATATTTGAACAAAATAATGAAATCTTATGGAAAATCATTGATTCGTCCAACTAAAATTGATTAATTCCCTAAAGTAAATGTGACATATCATAAATAGTCTATCATAAAACAGGATTTAGACACACATAAGAATGAGTTGAGGGAAGAGGCCTTAATTGTGCCTAATGATGTAGACCGCGTGTGGCCTTAATTGAGCATAATGACATGGTCTTGACAAGCGTAGTGATGTTATTGTGATCGAGTCTAGTGATGTCACCTGTAATTTGCCATAGTCATTTATTGAAATAAATATGAAATAGCAAGATGAAGCACTTTGTATGAATTTGATATATATAAGTGTCTCCCAAATTATACAAATATCTAAATGATAATAGCTAGATCGCCCATGTAATTCACATGTTAATTGAAAAGATTCATTGATAAACATTAATGACTAGTGCTTAAAGGGATTGAAAATGTTGCTCACACGAATAAAGTGCACTTTCTTTTCGGAAAGCCCATGATAAGAACTATACCGTTATTTGAAAGTAATCTTAGGATACGTGACCTACTAGGAAGATTTCTAAGATGCACATGAGTGAGACAAAAATGCGTCGGAAATGACTCATGTTGATTTGTGGGCCAAATACACAGCTTTACGAACTACCACAAGTACACGATTCTAGTTCGAGGATTAGGCGATTGTTTCAACCTATATGAATAAAATGGTGTCATATATTTGGATTTATTACCTTGAACAATAATGATAATATCAAAGGATATTTATACGCGAATCAACGTTTAGGTAAGACTATTAGTAGATCATTTTATGAAATTTTAGAAGGAATTAGTGGTAGAAGTAGCGTCCTTTTCATGTATACCACTTCATATTGCATATGATGAAAGATATATGACATGCGTTAAAGCATTGAATCTATTATTGTGGCAACTAATTCATTTCGATAATATTGACTATTTAACTTATACTACCGTCATATATTCCAACTATAGCCAACAAACAAATGCACTGTTTAACTGACGCTACAAAACATGCGTGAACAACATCACGAGTCAACCGAGTAGAACAATTTAAATGACTGTTCTACTTATCATATGAATAAGAGTAACCAAGATGATATACAATCATAGTGTTATAGTCCAAGTGACCATAAGACCATGCATAAATAGGTACAAATAAATCAAGGTAATATCATTTTTTTTATCCTTCAAGACCTAGACCTGTTAAGAATATAATATCTACAAGTCAACAGTCAAAACCAACTCAAACTACAACTCCTTAATTCTCTCCTACTTTGCTATATTGCTACTGTTAAAGCTGTCAATAGTAGTTGGTCAATGTAGTCCTACTTTCATGTAATTTGTTAACTTAGAAATAGGATAGTTAGCTATTGTAATTCAGTATATATACTTCCTATTGTAACTCATTTTAATTAACTCAATAATTACAAAAACCAATCTATTCTTTACATGGTATCAGAGCTCTAACACGATCCTCACGATCAAACGATTTCCGTCTCCGAATCTTATACACTTTCTCGATTTTTCCCGTTCCTCGATGGCTGCCAACCAACTCCAGCTTGCTAATCAAGCCGAACCCAACTCTCCTCTCACACTCGTCAATTTTACGAATTGTATCCAACTGAAAGATACAATGACATTCCGACAATGGCGTTTCCAAGTTCGCGCCATTATGAACGGTCTTCAGCTCTTCTCATATCTCGATGGCACCAATCCTGCCCCAGCCAAAACCGTGACCAACCCCCCTATTGCCCCTGCCACCGCAGCCACCATCCAGCCCAATCCCGCATTCTCGACTTGGTACCGCCAGGATCAGCTCATACTTGGTGCCCTCACGGGTACATTATCGTCTCCTATTGCTGGCCTTATTGTCAATGACAATACATCCTGTGAAGCATGGTCCACCTTGAACCGAACCTTTGCCAATTCCTCACGCGGTCACCGTCTTCAAATCAAAGACCGTCTCGAAAATATTACTCATACTGACAACATGAGCATCACGGACTATATGACGGCTATCAATGCGTGTACTGATGATCTTGCTTAACTCGAGCATCCGATGGATATCGACGATATCACTAACAAAATCCTCAATGGCCTCGATCAGAACAAATACCATTCTGTTATTGACGCAGTCCGTACACGAGATACTCCAATCTCGTTTGAATCCCTTCACGAAAAACTTATACAACACGAACTACGAGTCAAAAACACTCCTGCCTCTTCCACCTTCCAACCCGCGGCTCATGCTGCTTCTTATCACCGTCCAAATTACCAAAACCGCCAGCCAAATTACGCCCTCAAAACGACCCAACACAACAATAATAACTCCAACTCCGCAAATCTGTCTTCTCCTTACTCCAAACCGTACAAAGGACGATGTTACTTCTGTGACCATGTTGGTCACGTTGCATCTGACTGCCGCATTTTTCAACAACGTTATCCCACCGTTGTGTTCCGTACTCGTCAGCCTCATGGCCCACGACCACAAGCCAACACCGCTGCCTATTCCAGCGCTCAACCACTTAACTCCTGGACTGTTGACAGCGGTGCTTCCCACCATATAACCGATGATCTCAACACGCTTTCCCTTCATGCTCCCTATGAAGGGCCCGATGATCTCGTGATTGGTGACGGCTCTGCCTTAACCATCACTCACACTGGTTCTTTCACTGCCTCCTCTTCCTCTCGCTCTATTTATTTTTCTAATGTTCTTGTCGTCCCCAATATTTCTCGTAAACTATTTTCTGTCTCGCAATTTTGCCGCGATAATAATGCTACTGCCACTTTCTTGTCTGATTCATTTTCTATTCGTGATGTTCAGACGGGAGTGGTTCTTCTTCAAGGCCGACTAATTGACGGGATGTACACTTGGTCGCCTTCTCCGCCTCACGCAAATGTTGCTCTAGCCCCTGGCCATTCGTCTTGGCATCATCGACTTGGCCATCCGTCCTCCAAAATTCAGCAGCTTTTTAATTCCAAATTTAATTTACACATTCCTATTTCCGAGCATTGTATTTCCTGTCATATCAATAAAAGTCACAAACTTCAGTTTGCTACATCCACTCTTCAATCTAATGCGCCTCTAGATCTTATTTTCTCTGATTTGTGGTCTTCCCCGATTATCTCACGTGAAAACTATAAATATTATGTTATATTTATCGACCACTATACACATTATATATGGCTATATCCACTCAAACAAAAACCCGACACCGCTCAAACCTTTATAAAATTTCGTGCTATAATAGAAAAATACTTCAACAAATCCATCCGTCAATTTTATTCCGACAATGGTGGCGAATTTGTCAAACTACACAACATCTTCAAATTAATGGGATAAATCATCTAACCTCGCCACCACATACACCCGAACATAACGGTTTTGCCGAAAGGCGTCACCGTCATATCGTTGAAACGGGTTTATCGCTACTCACTCATGCTCGAATTCCGACATCCTTCTGGCCTCACGCCTTTTCTACAGCTGCTTATCTAATTAATCGCCTTCCGACACAAACGCTACAAAACAAATCCCCCTATTCCGTTCTTTTCAAAACCGAGCCCAATATTAAGAAACTACACAGCTTTGGTTGCTCCTGTTTTCCGTGGCTACGACCTTATAACCATCACAAACTTGAGCCCAAATCCGTTCACTGTGTCTTTCTCGGCTACTCACATACCCAAAGTGCCTATTTGTGTCTCGATCCAATCACATCACGCATCTATACCTCACGTCATGTACGGTTTATTGATGATGATTTTCCGTACCCAACTCTTCTCACAACTCCTCCCAGCTCCGTCACAACCTCTCCCACTGATTGGTGTACATTCTCCCTTCCTGTGCTCTCGGCTCAAACCTCCTCCCCCTCCCCTGCCTCCACCTCTGCCCCACCAAACACCGCATCCACCTTGTCCCGTACTCGCTCCACAACTCCTGCCCCACTTCACGTTACTCGTCTCTCCCATAACATCCGAAAACCGAATCCCAAATATGCCAAGGCCGCCTCTCTTCCTTCCTCCCATGTCACACCCAACACCATTAAACAGGCACTTGTCGATCCCCTTTGGCGAGCCGCAATGCAAGCCGAATTTGATGCCTTAAATCGAAATGGTACATGGACCCTTGTACCTGCCACTAGTGCCCAAAACCTCGTTGGATGTAAATGGGTTTTCCGTATTAAATATAACCCAGACGGCAGCCTTAAGCAACACAAAGCCCGTCTTGTTGCAAAAGGTTTCCATCAACGACCCGGTATTGACTATACCGAAACTTTCAGCCCCGTCATAAAACCAACTACCATCCGGCTCATTCTTTCCCTGGCCGTTACTCACGGCTGGACTCTTCGTCAAATTGACGTGAACAATGCCTTTCTCCAAGGAACGTTAACCGAGACAGTGTAAATGGTTCAACCGCCGGGATTCGTCAATAACGAAAAATCTGATTTTGTTTGCAAATTGAGTAAAGCAATTTACGGTCTTAAACAAGCTCCTCGAGCTTGGTTTAATGAATTAAAATCATATTTACTGTCTTATGGTTTTCGAAATTCTATTTCGGACTCCTCGTTATTTATTTTTGATACTACTAACATCCGACTTTTCTTTCTTGTTTACGTTGATGACATAATTATTACAGGTCCTAATGCCGACGCCGTCGTTCATTTTATTAATGCCATCTCTGAACGGTTCTCTCTTAAAGATTTAGGGCCATTGTCCTACTTTCTCGGGATGGAAGTCACACCTACGGTTAATGGATTGCACTTGAATCAGTCCAAATATATATCCGACATTCTTACAAAGTTTAATATGATTGATTGCAGTCCCTCCACTACTCCAATGGTCTCTCACCCGCCACTAGTTCGCCAAGACGACATGCCCACTGACGATCCTACCAACTACCGAGCTATTGTGGGCAGCCTCCAGTACTTGTCACTTACCAGACCCGACATCGCCTTCCCTGTCAATAAATTGGCACAATTTCTTACTCATCCGACATCGACGCATTGGAGTGCTCTAAAACGGCTACTTCGCTTCTTAAAAGGTACAATTAATCATGGTCTTCTATTTTGCAAGAATAATCCGTTTAACTTTCATGCTTATTGCGATGCGGATTGGGCCGGTGACCATGATGATTATTTGTCTACCACTGGCTATGTCGTTTTTCTTGGTCAACATCCGATTTCTTGGTCCTCGAAGAAGCAAAAATCATTATCTCGTTCCTCCACAGAAGCTGAGTTTCGGGCTATAGCTGACACGACTTCTGAAATTTTGTGGCTCAAATCGCTTCTCACTGAACTTCGCATACCCCTCCAACGAGCCCCTGCTATTTATTGTGATAACCTCGGTGCCACCAACTACTCCGCTAATCCTATCTTTCACTCACGTATGAAGCATCTCGCTTTGGCCTTCCACTTCGTTCGTGAGCAAGTGCATCTCGGAATGGTTCGTATTCAACATGTTAATGGTGATGATCAACTCGCTGATACGCTCACCAAACCACTAGCTCGTCCGCGCTTCGACCTTCTAGCTTCCAAGATTGGACTATCGTTACGGCCGTCCATCTTGCGGGAGTGTGTTAAGAATATAATATCTACAAGTCAACAGTCAAAACCAACTCAAACTACAACTCCTTAATTCTCTCCTACTTTGCTATATTGCTACTGTTAAAGTTGTCAATAGTAGTTGGTCAATGTAGTCCTACTTTCATGTAATTTGTTAACTTAGAAATAAGATAGTTAGCTATTGTAATTCAGTATATATACTTCCTATTGTAACTCATTTTAATTAACTCAATAATTACAAAAACCAATCTATTCTTTACAGACCAAACATAGTCTAATAGAATGGAACAAGACTCGATAAATAAAATCACCTTATTACCGTACACATACTTTTGTTAGAGGTTATGTATGAGTCGTCACAAATTCCCATTTCAGACAGGACAACCCGTCTTAAAGTTTCAGACGGGTCAATCTCCCTCACAAGAAAGCAAGTGGGGCGAGCTTGACCCGTTTAAAGCTTTTAGACGGGTTGCTCAGTCTTAAGCAAGACATGTTGGTAAGTCATATGACCGATTGAATAATGACATTTGCAGAGGTAACTGCTGACATATAATCCTTCATAATAATGTTTTTTTTAGTACAAGATTCAGACTATTATAACTTATAATTTGTATTCTCTATCCCAATTTAAACTTTTTTTTAGTTACACTCTAATATGTATGCCGGAGATTTATTAGAAACCCACCAATTAGTTAATCATATCGAGTTCATGATCGCTATTTATTCTTGTTTAGTCTTGTTCAGTGTGATTTCTGTTAATACGAATAATGTAATTTTGTGTGAATGAAAAGATAGAGATGCGAGATAGACTTAAACAATAATCCTTAAGAGATTAAATCTACATACTATGATTCTACTCACTGTCGCTCGATTCCATTAGTTTTTTTTATATGCTTCGGAAGTTCAGATCATGACACGAGATTTTTTAAAAGTGACAAACAACCGATTGAAATGAAGGGAAAACTCGGCAATGAGACCAAACAAACGAGCAACTCGGCCAAAAACTTTGCTCGACAGCGCCTCCAAAGGTCCATATACAAGAATAAAAACTATAGGCCACAGATAATGTACTAGACCATCTCACTCAGATATATCATAATTAGAGTATCATATATACGTAATTAAATGAGGCATATCAAGTATGAGTAATACTTAGAGCCGTATCATTGAGACAGTCGTCCAATACTCCTCCGTTTCACCATTACTTTCCGAAATATGAAAACTATACAATTTGGTATAAATATAAACAATAAGAACTACATAAATCTGAATAAGAGAAGTGGTCATTATGTAGGAGACTGAACATAGGAAGAAGCCGTACCAAATACGCATGGTTCAAGAATCAAGAGCTGGGTAATCGGTCTTAGAAACTCGACCGAGAGGGAGGCGACAATGAACAAGGATGCAAATAATTATAGCCTCACCTCAATTTGTGCTTCAATAACCACAATGAATGCTTGCACGCATTAGTCCCCCAGCTTCTTCCACGTCCTTCAAGAACCTACGTTCAACCAAAATGGAGGGAATAAAGTCTAACAGCTGATAGAGAGAAAACTGACGCCTACATGGCCTCTTCCACTCAACCCCGCAATCATTATCGTCGCCTAGGCTTGTACAGGGAGCCTCCCGCTCAAAACAAGGAACGAGGGTAAGATATAAGCAGTTACCAACATTGACAAAGAGGTTGTACAAGTGATTCATAACAAAAAGGGTAACATTTATGAGCCGTTTTCATTGAGAAATTATAAACCAAGAGCAAAATAAATATATTTATGGCTTCAATCGAAATGGATGATACCCAACATTTCAATACCACCCAAGATATATAGAAGGAAGAAAGCCAGAAACTTGTCTAAACTAGCTCTATGGTAATACATATGTTGATTGAAAAGATTCATTGATAAAATAAATGACTAGTGCTTAAAGGGATTGAAAATGTTGCTCACACGAATAAAGTGTACTTTCTTTTCGGAAAACCCATGATAAGAACTATACAGTTATCATGAGACAAAAATGCGTCGGAAATGACTCATGTTGATTTGTGGGCCAAATACACAGCTTTACGAACTACCATAAGTGCACGATTCTAGTTCGAGGATTAGGCGATTGTTTCAACCTATATGAATAAAATGGTGTCAAATATTTGGATTTAGTACCTTGGAACAATAATGATAATATCAAAGGATATTTGTAAGCGATTTCAACGTCTAGGTGAGACTATTAATAGATCATTTTATGAAATTTTAGAAGGAATTAGTGGTAGAAGTAGCGGTCATATAAGCCTAGAACGTGACAACATTAAACCAAGAGGTGCGTGGTGCGTCTTTTTCATGTATACCACTTCATATTGCAAATGATGAAAGTATATGACATGCGTTAAAGTATTGAATTTATTATTGTCGCAACTAATTCATTTCGATAATATTTACTATTTAACTTATACTACCGTCATATATTCGAACGGTTTAACTGACGCTACAAAATATGCGTGAATAACATCACGAGTCAACCGCGTAGAACAATTTAAATGATTGTTCTACTTATCATATGAATAAGAATAACCAAGGATATGCAAGCATAGTGTTATAGTCCAAGTGACCATAACACCATACATAAACAAGTACAAATAAATTAAGGTAATAACATTTTTTATCCTTATTTAAGACCTAGATATACCAAACATAGTCTAATAGAATGGAATAGGACTCGATAAATAAAATCACCTTATTACCGTACACATACTTTTGTTAGAGGTTATGTATGAGTCGTCACAAATTCTCATTTCAGACAGGACGATCCGTTTGAAAGCTTCAGACGGGTCAATCCCCCTCACAAGAAAGCAAGTGGGGCACTGAGTGAGCTTGACACGTTTAAAGCATTTAGACGGGTCGCTCCGTCGTAAGCAAGACATGCTGGCGAGTCATATGACTGATTAAATAGTGACATTTGCAGAGGTAACTGCTGACATATAATCCTCCATAATAATGTTTTTTTAGTACAAGATTCAGACTATTATAATTTATAATTTGCATTCTCTATCCCAATTTAAATTTTTTAGTTACACTCTAATATGTATGCTGGAGATGGGAGATTTATTAGAAACCGGCCAATTAGTTAATCATATCGAGTTCATGAACGCTATTTATTCTTGTTTAGTCTTGTTTAGTGTGATTTCTGCTAATACGAATAATGGAATTTTGTGTGAATGAAAAGATAGAGATGCGAGATAGACTTAAACAATAATCCTTAAGAGATTAAATCTACATACTATGATTCTACTCACTGTCGCTCGATTCCATTAGTTTTTTTTATATTTTTCGGAAGTTCAGATCATGACACGAGATTTTTTAAAAGTGACAAACAACTGATTGAAATGAAGGGAAAACTCAGCAATGAGACCAAACAAACGAGCCACTCAGCCAAAAACTTTGCTCGACAGCGCCTCCAAAGGTCCGTATACAATAATACGGAGTAAAAACTATAGGCCACAGATAATGTACTAGACCATCTCACTCAGATTAATCATAATTAGAGTATCATATATACGTGATTAAATGAGGCATATCAATATCAAGTATGAGTAATACTTACTTACGTAGAACCGTATCATTGAGACAGTCGTCCCATACTCCTCCGTTTCACCATTACTTTCCGAAATATGAAAATTATACAGTTTGGTATAAATATAAACAATAAGAACTACATAAACCTGAAAAAGAGAAGTGGTCATTATGTAGGAGACTGGACAAAGGAAGAAACCGTACCAAATACGCATGGTTCAAGCGCTGGGTAATCGGTCTTAGAAACTCGCCCAAGGGGGAGGCGACAATGAACGAGGATGCAAATAATTATAGCCTCGCCTCAATTTGTGCTTCAATAGCCACAATGAATGCTAGCACGCATTAGTCCCCCAGCTTCTTCCACGTCCTTCAAGAACCTACGTTCAACCAAAATGGATAAGAAAACCATTCTTCAAGATATCAAAGAATTATGCGTGGAAGAAATCGGTCAAGATGAAGAACTATTTATTAGTACCGTAACTTCAGCAAATAGCAAATCTATAAAGTCAAGAGCGAGATGGCTCTATTCTACCAAGGCTCACACGAGAAAATATAACATGTGACTGTGCGGCATGATCAATCACTCCCCACACTGTTGACAACGGACACCAACATGATTTGTAATTAACAAACGCTCAAATTATTGTTTTTCTTCTTTAAGAAACTAAAAGATCACCATGGCTGATGAAGGGATTCTTGGTAAGGAACCACGCACACAACAATGAAGACAGGAATCGAAATAATAATGACACAGTATTTACGAGGTTCACCAAATTGGCTACGTCCTTCCTATAGTAGCATTAATAATTTTACTGAGCACTCACAAAGATATTACAATGAGGATATGAGGATGTCAGGATGCAAACTACATTATTTTCATCTCCTTTTATTGATTCCATGTGATCCATGAAGCAAGTTACAAAGTTTATTCTTGTAAGTTTCTTACGGAGCATATGACTTTACAATGGAGGGCATAGAGTCTAACAGCTGATATAGAGAAAACCGACGACTACATGCCCTCTTCCACTCAACCCCGCAATCATTATCGTCGCCTAGGCTTGTACAGGGAGCCTCCCGCTCAAAACAAGGAACGAGGGTAAGATATAAGCATTTACCAACATTGACAAAGAAGTTGTACAAGTGATTCATAGCAAAAAGGGTAACATTTATCAGCCGTTTTGATTGAGAAATTATAAACCAAGAGCAAAAGAAATATATTTATGGCTTCAATCGAAATGGACAATACCCAACATTTCAATACCAGCGTCCAGCCAAGATATATAGGAGGAAGAAAGCCATACACTTGTTAGTTAGAATTGGTAACATGGTATTGAATCTCATCTTGATAGTTAGAATTGGTCATCACAACTTGAACGTGGCCATTGTGTATAAACGCGGTTGATATCACCTCAAAATGCTGTCCCGCTAACTTTCAAAATCGTATCGACTCAATCGCATTGCGGTGTTGCGAACAATATTTAATTCCACGATTGGCACTCCTAAGTAGTTAACTTTTGCAAAGGAGTCGAAGACTCGTTACTCCTTGCTCTTTGATTATTAAGACTCCTAAGTAAACTAGATTACTAAGTGGTTGTGTTTCCTTACTGCGAAGGAAAAGTCACATAATACAATTCTCAACACAATTTACATATTGGATCATCCAAAAATGACATTTGTTTATCACTAGCAGGACAAGGCCACAAACATCCAACTTTTCTTACCCTCGTCATTCCTTGAGCCCTCAGTAACACCAATAGTGTTGTTCTATTCATACCCTCAAACTTCATAGAATTCCATCTATGGCGGGGTAAAGCAGTCAAATGTACATCTTTTAATGTATCAAAGAGTGAGTAGAAACATACCTCTCAGAATTGAGAATCGTTGTGCCTCCTAGAAAAAAACGAATCCCAGAGTTTCTTGAATTAAACAGAGCAACAGCACGTGATTCCGCATAAGTTGTCCCACCAACAATAAAAATGACAACATCTTGTGGTCTGCGTAGAGAAAATATTACTCAAAATCAGTTAATGCCGGCAAATTTCGTGGATTCATAGGGAATGTCAGAAATGTTATCCTTTAGAAGATACATGAAGCTCAATTCATGAGAATATTGGAACATTACCGATATCCAAGCCTAAATATTACTCCCTCCGCCCCATTTAAATTTGTTTCCATTTGATTTCCGTGGTCAACCAATGTTAACTTTGTACGTTAATTTCTCCATAGAGATTTACAAGTTAACATTTGTCATGTTTCATTTATCAAACAACTATTTTCCTATTACAGTTTCGAAAAACAGATGCTAATATGATTGTGATAAGACATAGGGGTAACAAAGTTACTATCTATTGTGATAAAACATTGGTAAAAAGTCAACATCGTTTGACTTTACCGACAATAAATAAATAGTATGGATAGAATACTAATTACCTGCCCTGCTGAAAATGATTCCCTACGAATGGGTAATTAGCGTCATTCAACTGCCCCATCGAAATGCTTTCCATGGTCTCATATAGAAGAGGCTGGTGTTGGGTATGCACATTCTCAACACCCTATATTTGCAATATTCCAATGATTAGATACGTCTCAAGCTATACACGGCAACAACATCACTCCCACTACCTCACCGGTTTCCGGAAATGGCGAAGTAGGGGGTTAGATGTACACAACCTTACCCCTGCATTCACAACATGGATTAGCTATTTTCTGTTGACCGATAAGCCTAGACCTGGCAAATGGGTCAAACGGGTCGGGTTTGGGTCGGGTCAATATGGGTCGGGTCATCTCGGGTTTGCTCAATCTTTCAGGTCGGGTCGGGTCGATTTCGGGTTTGGGTCACTTCGGGTATGGGTCATTTTGGGTCGGATTATTTTAGATACATATCCGATTTATTTAGGCCATTTTCAGGTCAAAATGATCAAGTTAGTTTTCGAGTCAAGCCCGTGTCGAGGCAAACTGGCACGGACCGACTTGGACCAAGCCGAGCTTGAGCTGCACGTGGGCCGTCTCGTTTCATTGTCACCCCTAATCACAATAAATTGGGTCATTTAGGGTCATTTCAAATCGGGTCGTGTGTAGGTCGGTGGTTTCGGGTCGGGTTATTTTGGGTCAGGTCTCTTTCGGGTCAGTCCAGGTTCGGGTCGGGTCTGGGTCGGGTCGGGTCAATTCGGGTTTCGGGTCATCCTCGGGTCAGGCAATTCCGGGTCGCTTTCGGGTCTCGGGTCAGCCTTATCGGGTCGGGTTATTCGGATCGGGTCAGTTTTGCCAGGTCTAGATAAGCCTCAAGCTATTACACTGTACTACAAAAATTAAAGTAGCACACTATCCAACCAATGTTACGAACCTTCAATCCACTAGCCATGTTATGAGCAATATCGGTGAGATCTCGTCTTCGAAATAAATCCCAGGTATGATCAGGAACACATGCTTGTCTCACAAGAAAATGCACGTGCTGCCACCGCAAAAGAGTTGAGAGACAGGTAGCCATTAGACTACGAACACCTCTAGAAGTGGCAGAACAAACATAAACCACATTCCATTGGAACAAAAAAGGAAACAAAACTTGTGTAACTGAAGTGATGGAAGAACAAAAAACAAAAAAAAATGCAATAAATGGTGGGTTAGTGTCAAATGAATCTAAGAGTACTACTTAATGATAAACCCAAATAGCACTGAGATATGCACAGTAGATCTTTACGAAAGATAAAAAAGGGATTGACCTAAGCAAACATGCAATGCATATGAGCTTCCTTTCAGTGTATTACCCCTAGCTGCATTACTCCACCCTTGTGCTTCTTCGTATTTGAGTACAGCTTGTGGGAGAGTTGAATTAGCTCCCCCGATGGATATTCCTTCTCATAGCGCAAAGCATACAGAATAAGCGATCTTAATTGATCAATATCAGACACATTGTCATTGTTTATAAGGTTTGTCAGAGCCTGCATATGCGGAAAACGAAAAAAGAAAAATTGAAAACCGCAATGGATAATTTCTGTATATTATACAAATTATACAAAGTCAAATAGAAACCATAGAAGAATATTTGGTTTTTATCATTATCTATCTGAACTACCATTACTCAACGAATTATGCAATTGAATACTGATTTTTATTTTTTGGTATAAAAAAAGTCACAACCGCACAAGGGCGGTATTGATGAAGACCGATTTCGAATCCAGGTCATGACTACCATTAGTCAATGACTTCATGAGCTAAGCTAAGCTAGCTCACATCTGCTACCATTAAAGATTGATAATATATACTTCAAAGATATCAGAAATGGCAGCAGGAAATGAGAGAGAAACAGGTCCCTCTATCCTTCACAGATCAATAAAACATATATAGTTAAACAAGAAGTGGAGTCGAAGGGTAGGAACGCGAGCATCACAATGACCAGAGATAAATCCACGATAAAATGACAAGGTTTGGGACTTTGTATCATTACTTAGAAACTTAGGGTGAATTGAACATGCTTGAAAAGATAAATCAGGCTGTCAAAGACCAGTTCATCTTTGATATCCTATTAAGTTCTTGAATTTTGAGGAAGCAGATTAGGAAGATATAATCTTATGTGTCAACCTTACTAGTATAGTAATTACAGCCTCACCTCATATTATATCGATCAGAAAAGCTAGATATAACTTACAGGATCTCTTCTATGATGGTTCACAAGCAATTATATAGAAGAGACAAATTTAAGCAGGGAAGATATAATAACCTCAAATGCTGCCGCTTGGCCCTCATTGCAAGCCAATTTTTGTTCTGTTTGAGAAACTAACATAAGCTTTCTGTCCTCGACTATCTTGCTCATTTCCGTCACCAATGTCACATGCTTTGAGACATTACAATGCATTTTTCTGAACTCGGGATAGTTATCAACAAGTCTGGCCATCTCCTCTAAAACCATACCAATGGAAAATACATAAGCAAAAGCGATAAGCATTTACATATAATCACTGTGACATACTCCCTCCGCGCGGTCATTTGTTTACCTTTGGTTTTGGCACAAATATTAAGGAGATGAGAGGGGACCACTTGTGGTTAATGTTATTGGATGACAAGTGGATCATGATGGATATAGATTATCAAATCACCTATCAAAAGCACTCCCAATATAGAAAGGTAGACATATAAATGAGACACCCAAAAATGGAAAAGGTAAACAAACGACCGGGAAGGAGGGAGTATCAATTAAATTGGCAGCAACGAGATGTGTTTGTGTGTATTATTTCGGATTTACCAATTGTCTGGACACTTGGATTACTGTTTGCAGTTTGCTGAAACTCATCCACCATTTCTTTGAGATTTATTCCAATGTCTCTGAAGTCCTCATACATGTAAGCTTTGAAAAAAGCATCTTGGTCAGAAGACAGCGCGACCTCCTAAGGAACAAAGTAAAGTGATAACCAATGCAATGACAAAAAGAAAAACATATTTTAGATGAGATGGTCTGACAGCGAGAAAGATCAGTTCTTAAGTTTTAAGTTGATCTTATAAAGGCTTTAGGTTACAACTCCCTCCCAAAAATTTACCAAGCTGTTATTCGACGTCGATAAATTATTAAATAACGTCGATAAATGTAATGAACTTCCTAATTTGCCCCTCACTATATTATCTCCAACATAAACCACAACATTACAAAAAAAAAACTCTAAAATAACTAAAAAATATTTAGGAGGATTATAATAGCATCGTCATCTTTTTAATAACCGTTTCAATTCCGTCACCAAAATCAACGAATCAAATACGAAAGTAATCTAAACTAACTTTTTTTATTAATTTTGTAGATTTAGGAGAAATAAAATATAATCGTCATTGTTTGAACGGATTTGTGTACAACGGACTAGTGTAGAACGATCCACGAGGCCAAAATTATATTAAGAACGATCTACGTCAGTAATGTTTATTTTGAAAAAAAAAAAAAAACATGGACGTGAATAGTACACGTCTGGACCTAGGTCTGGACGTGTACTATTCACGTCCACACCCTATTCACGTCCACACCTAGGTCTGGGCATGTACTATTCACGTCCATACCTAGGTCCGGACGTGTACTATACACGTCCAGGTTCTTTTTTTTTTTTTTTTTTACGTTTCCGTCTTTTAAATGGCGTAAAAAAAAGTATCATTTTTCGGCATCGTTACTAGCTTTATCGTGGTTACCGGTTACGTCACTGGTCGAGATGATGAAAACCGTCTTGATCGGAAATTGCAAAGAATTTACAGTTGATTTACGATTTGTTTGATTACGTTGTCATATTCAAAAGCGTCTAATTTTGTTTTTTTTTTTAATAAAAAACGACTTTTTTTTAAAAAACTTTAAAAATTATTTTTTATTTAGAAAGAAATTAAGGTGAGTGTAAAGTGGAAGGTTACGAGGGGCAAAGTTGGAAGTTCAATACTAATTGTCGACGTTATTTAGTAATGTGTCGACATTCTTTAGCACGACCCAAAATTTAAGGCCTTGTTTGGATATGGGGGTTGGGAAGGAAACGAAGGGAAGGGATTTGGAGGGAGCAAGTTTCTTTGTTTGGATAGCAAAATGGGGGTGGAGGGATTTGGAGGGGACTCCATTTCCCCTCCTACTAGGCAAAGTGTTTTTGCTCCAACAAAGGAAACATTTGGAGAGAAAACTCTTTCCCACCGTTCCTCCCCTCCACTTCTCTCCCTTTCCCTTCCTCTTTCCCCCTCCCCTCCCTTTCCTTCCATTTTTGGTATCCAAACAAGGCCAAAAAGTCAGCCTCATGCCACCATGGAACTATGTCGGTTCTCACCCAAGTTTTTGCAAAATCAAGAAACGAAACTCACTTGCTGGTCCACGGCTAAATTTCCAACATTCCTCAAATCAACTTTGTTATCTTTGATTCCTATCAGTTCATGAACCATTGCCTAAAGAAAAATAATATACGTTCGAATTAGATAAAGTGCAAAATCTACTCGTTACTCTAGCTACTATTCTGCTACAGAAATGAAGATAGATTGTAGTAGGTAGGCCTGCGAGCAAAAACTTTACACAGAAGCATATGCAGATTCAGCAGAGTCAGTGCCACAGTACCTGATACGTCCACTGATTTAGCAAAGGAGTAAGTGGATCACCCCTTCTGTCCAAAATGAGCAACAATGTATCTGTCTTCTTAAAATCAAAACGGCCACTCTCTCGCTCATACATAAATTTCTGAAATAGCATGCTCTAACTTTAGTTGCTTCAAGACTAACCATAAGACACAAAAACAAATAAGGCTCAAGAAAATTGTTCAAAAGATGAGAAGACCAAGGTCAACAAAAAACCAAGTGTTAAATTACCATATAGCATATGAAAGAAACTCATGTCTATCTTTAAGATTTCACAACAATTAACCCATTTGTGGACTTATTTCCCACATCCTTTTAGTTAATACTATGTAATCTACTGGGAGATGTAGAGCTCTAGAGCACAGAATATTTGGTTAGTGTACTTACCGCAGTACTCTGTGCAACTAATTTTGCAATATCCGATGTTTGTTGGTATCTGATAAAGGGCCGTCGTTTAAGTGCCAAAAAAACTGATGAAATTCCCTCAACAACTTGGTCATAGTAGCGCTGCAGATTTGAACGTTCCAAGGCCGGCACCCCTCGACATATAAACCCTACCGGAACCATATAAAGGTGATTTGAAGGAATGTTAAGACTAAAATGGCAACAATCAACAGAAACAAAGTCGGCATAAAATTCCTGCAGCATAAGATTATGGAAAGCTATCAGATGACCAGCAAACCACAAGAATGGAGAAAGTAAAGTAGTTGTAAATGTGAACATCAACTGCCGCTTCTTAAATAACAAATAGATTGACACACAAGTGACAACTTTTGCTATAGAATAGCAAGATTAATAGGACCAGCTGATACGAGTATGTTGTAGCATGTAGCTTCCAATCTGTAAATTAAGTATAGAAATGCATTTAAGTAATACTCCGTACTTAGTTAGCAAAAAGTCAACAACTCCCCCCATCCGATACAATTAATTACATTTTCAAAATATGTGATTTATGTTTTGAAAAATGTAGTGAATCCAAAATTCCAAATGAATGGAGGAAGTATTTGATAGATGAAACATCTCAACCAAAACCTTAAGGTAATGGTTGAGGCCCATATATTATAGTTATATTCTATTATGCCCCTTCACTTGAGTGCCCATTGGGCTTGAAGAGTGGTTAGTGCACAGGCCCCTCATACCATGTGCGGGTTTTTCCACTTGGTGAGTTTGTGAGATATTGAGGGCTGCCAGGGAGAACCCGTGACCTTCGGTCACAGTGGCTCTGATACCATGATAGATGAACCATCTCAACCAAAACCTTAACGAGAGGTGACTGTGGACCTTACCGGTTGCGGATAATAATGATAGATGAACCATCTCAACCAAAACCTTAAGGTTTTGGTTGAGACGGTTCATCTATCATGGTATCAGAGCCAGTGTGACCGAAGGTCACGAGTTCAAACCCTGGCAGCCCCCAATATCTCACAAACTCACCAATAGGAAAACCCGCACATGGTATGGGGGGCATGTGCACTAACCACTCTTCAAGCCCAATGGGCATTCGAGTGAGGGGCATAATAGAATATAACTATAATATATGAACCTCAACCATCAAGGTTAAGGTCCACAGTCACCTCTCGTTAGGCTTTATGGACTTCCTAAGGTAACCCAAAGAGAATAAGCGGAAAGAGAGAGTGATGCACATCTCATCCTCCTAATGATTATGATGATGATCCACATCACATGATTTGGAGATAAGGTGAGTAATACCATGTAGGGAATCCCCGCATCGTTTTCCTACTTGCATCACGTCGATTAGATATCTCCACATGACCACATATAACATACTTCCTCCATTACCGTCATTTCTATACATTTGTTTAATATATGTGAGATATTTTAATCAAATGTATAGAAGTGATTGGAATGGAGGAAGTACTTTCTTAGTTCTGAATGTCACTAACCTTCCGAAATTTCTCCTTTGTACCATGTTAGTCAGGCCACTGTTTCAACTTCTAGAGTTACTCTCGGAAAGAATCCTCCAAGAAAGAAAAAAATCGGACATAGAGGTAACCATCAAAAAGAAGACTCAATATAACATCTCTCCGCTGGTTTTCTCACAAAATTAAGGTGAAGAACTTGTACCTAATTAGAAATTAATACGGAGAAGCCTTGTAGCGTAACAAAAGGTCCATGAACAGTTTCGGCCTTCACAAGTTCTACTCCATAACCTTTCAATCAATATTATTCCTTAACTTTTGTAATTTCACTTTCAAGCCATATGCATTCCTTAACTTTTGTAATTTCATTAAGTGTGAAAATTATCAACTTAGTGCAAATTAATGAATAATTTTGACCGTTTTTAAAACTTCATATTATCTGATTCCACATTTTGTAAGATTTTTTTTTCCTATAAACCTCAGAAATCGCCACAAAAAAATCATTTATACGATTTGGATACAAGTTCTTGCCTTCCTTTAATGAAGCCTGGTTTATAGAGGAATGTCAAGTTTTGTTCAGCTTTAGGAAAACTCTTGCTTAGAAAGAAAAAGATATTCAGAAGTTTAGGGTGCTCAGTAAAAATGAAGAGTGAAGGAACCTCAAATAATGAGACTCTTGTACAGATCAACTACTTATCAAGTGTAGTTCATACAGATAATTGATTGAGCACTTCACAAGGATAGTCAGCTTTGTTTTAAATTTTAATCACAAAAGAAATTCATGCTAATTAAGAAGAGAAGATGATACAAGTAAGACGAAACAGTATAAGTAATACCCTAATCTGTAATTTTTCAAGTATGTATAATTTGCCACGTATAAGGATCGAACACAACATATAAACAAATAAAGGGGGAAGTATACAGTAAAATCAATTATGATAACGATGATAATGAAACAATTCCAGATAGTCTTCATAGACTGACGGTTAAAAGATTTGGCAAAACCAAGCTAAGCAAAATGTCCAGCGATACAAGTCACAATCAATCAACATGTTCAGCTAACAGCATTACATACGACCATCAAATAGCTGCTGTCTTGAACTCTTGTTCCTCTAAAGTATTTACCTTTCAAGCGTTGGGGGTTACATATATCGCCTCTTAAAATACTACAGTACTCTCGTGTCATTCACTCCGTTCTCAGTGTAAAACAGTTTATTAGCAAAGGGATTCAAGGAGAAGGATCTAGTACCTGAACTTGCTGAACTGTTTCATGTTCGTCTGAATTTGCTATCTCCTGAATCTGTGTATCCTTCAATATGTTGGAAAAAACTGTGAAACCGACACAAAGAATGATCAACTCACTGACAAAAAAAATCAGTAATAAGCATTAAAATATGCTAGTCAGGAATCATGTATAAATTCACACTCACACTGAAAACTAACTAAATGACTTACAAAGATGATACTCCCTGAATCTTGGGCATATAAGCTGACGCCTCAAATGCTGAACATTTTCCGATGTAGGTCTAAGAAAGCAAACAGCTTTAAGGTGCAACATGGATTCCTTTGACATGGATATGGAGTCTATCATCTCTACCAAAAACACTTCCTTTTTTAGTAAATCTGACTGACTATAGACCACACTTACAACACTAACCTGAAAAACAAAAATTAACAATTTTAAGACAAAATGTATGGTTGCACACTCGTGCCCAATGATCGTTAATTAAATCACACATACTCCGAAAATTTGATATTAAATCCTGTATATCCAACTCAAATATTTACCCCGTACTACCACCAACCCCCCCCCCCCCCCTTATGTTCAGTGCCAATGTTGCCATCTTTACCGGTCCATAGTCTGCACGACATTATCACTAACAAGATCTTTTCGAGCAATTCTCCTGGCCTTACAATGTATCTAAACCTTACCGGTCCATAGTCTGCACGACATTATCACTAACAAGATCTTTTCGAGCAATTCTCCTGGCCTTACAATGTATCTAAACCTCATTTCATGATAGGAATAAATGAGGTGCATACGTATTATAAGACTGTTATACGGCTAACAATCGGTCTCACATGATAATTTGTGAACCTTTTCTCTTCCTCCAAGTAAAGATATCTCATTTTTATCTACTCATTACTAGTAACACAGATCACTCAATAGTGCATAAATTAACCAGAACATTATCATCGATCAACATTATCACATTGTTTACCAGGCACACTTGAGGACGAGGATTCAAGTGTTGTTACTCCTCAACTCTCTTCCACAGACATACGAGGCGTATGTGGATATGATATAGTGCAAAAAATATACTCCCTCCTACCCATTCCAAACTACCCATCCACTTTTCAAAGTCAAACATATCAACTTGACTTTAATTATATTTAGTCAAATTTTAAGAATTTAAGTTTAAAACTGGCATACTTTTGTTTATTATAAAAAAAGAGGTTTTGGAAAATCATAATTTCGACACAAAAGATGATATATAAATGAAAAAGAATGGGGTCAAAGTATCGTCTCGTAGACCATGAAAAAGTCAAATTGGTAGTTTGGAATTGGTAAGAGGGAGTATCATTACCATGAGGATAGCACAGGCAACATTATTGTACTTTGATGCAAGGAAGAAGGACAAGGATGCGATGAGGAGCGACATGATGGTTACGGTTTGTCATGGCGAGAGAGGTCGACCGTCAAACAAGGACTATTGATCTAAGCATGGTAGGTTTTGATCCAGGAAAAATGAAGTGAACTGCTACAGGTCTGGTGACATTGGGCACATGAGTACGAAATCGTAAAGACAATGGTAACACCAACTTGGTTACTGGTCTCGGGATAATTGATTCCTTACCGATGAGCATCTCTTACAGTCATGGTCATGGATGAATACGATGCATAAAGAATGGGTGTTAGAGTCGGGGTTGTGTCAATCACGTTTGTACCCGAAAAGATAATTTTGATGAGCTCCCACCAAAGGCTTTTCTTTGTTAAAAGTCCACAAAGGTTGCTGCATGTTTAAAGAATGCAAATAGTTGTATGCAACAGTTTCAATGGAGTGCAATTCAACGAATAGATATGCTAACGTATATGCAAATTCTCTTTCGTAAAGATTGGTGGCTCCAAAATAAGTTTAAGGTACTATAGATAGTTCGTGTCTCCCTCGGTTATTTTTTCCCAGAGAAGGGAGGAGTATAAGCAAGAAATCAGTAAGTTCTCCTTCGTATTGTCCTTCGTTAGATTTTGCTAACGTATAAGGCAAATCTCAGGATTATTCTGGAATACCAAATTTAGAAAGTGGACAATTAATTTGGAATAAATTTTGAAGAAAAGACGACAATAAAAGTGGAAGGACGGAGTATAATATGGGCCAGTCACAGCAACATCATTGCAGTGATACAATTTTTCCAGTACAGTTAAGTCATTTCGACGAGTACATTTTACCTTCATTTTGGACGGTTTTGCCCGTGGTATTGACCCTATATCATGTCTACTTTCACATAAATCGTCGATCAATGCTTGTGTTGCTCATTCAGAGATTGGAATAAATTAGGTGCACAAGCATTATAAGGGCCATTATACGGTCTTAAACGATAATTATTTATGAAGTTTTTCTTTTCCTCAAAACAAAAATCTCTCATTGTTATCTAACCATTACTAACATAAAGTAATCAGAAGATGATCAATTTTCTCAGCCAGTTTATACTACTTACACAAAGTAATCAGAAGACGGGTCGGGTTGCCTTAGGCCAGTGGGATGCTCATTTGGTTTCCCACTTGCCTTTTTTGTGAGAGGCAACCCGACCCGTCCGGAATGAAGACAGATATTCCCGTCTTCAATGAGAATTAGTGTACAACACTAACATAAATAATGTACTCCCTCCGTCCCGGTCATTTGTTTACCTTTGCTTTTGGCACAAAGACCAAGGAAAGGGGAGGGGACCATTTGTGGGTAGTGTCATAAGATGACAAGTGGACAATAGTCCAATTGGGTGATGAAATTACTCATCAAAAGTCTTCCCAATATAGAAAGGTAAACAAATGAATGAGACACCCAAATATGGAAATGGTAAACAAATGACCAGGACGGAGGGAGTATATTATTAATTAATAAAGAAATAAATACGAAGTAAATCATTAAGAAAAGAAAAGGTAGCATACAGTGAGAGAGTCGAGGATGAGGATTTTGATGCCGGAAATGTGTTGAAGCATATTATTGATGTAATCTCGAACAGCAGTAACTAACACCATCTTCTTCTTATTTTAATTAACAAAGCTTTCTCTCTCTAACTTAACAATGGCGAAGTAGCATTTGAAAGTAGTCATTGTTTGCTCAACTGTTGACTCTTGTTTTTCCTCTTTGACATTTCCACGCTCTCAGTCAACCAAAGTCGTTTCGGCGTTTCGCTATTTCGTGGATCGAAAGTATATATTCTTTAAGTTAAAATTATAAAAACATAACAAATTGGGTCCATAGCTCAGTGGTAGAGCATTTGACTGCAGATCAAGAGGTCACCGGTTCGATCCCGGTTGGGCCCTTTACTATTTGTTTTTTAATCAAATTACCAACCTCTTTAATTATTGACTCCAAAATCTTGTTCATTTTACGTTCAAAACAAAATACAATGAAGAGATTCAGAGAACTATGAGGGTCTAATAAAAATCTGTATATGTAACATCATATAGTAACTATCATACATTAAAAAGGCAACTTGACTCGACTTTTCCCTCTACTATTTTATACATTTAACTTTTGCCTTCTAAATTACTAAATTATTAAGATTTTCATTTTGTTAGCAAAATTCGTGATGATTCAATCAATTTATATCATCAGTAGTGGATAAAGCTTGATGGAACATCAAATTTATCAACGCTAATGAAGAATTTATTGGAGTTTGATGCTTGAGGTGAATATTATATGGATACGATGTAAACCCATTATTTGACTACCGTTCATCGGTACAATGTTTGAAACCCTTCTCCCATCATTCTCCAAGAGAATTTCTTAAATGTATTTCACAAACTATTATTTTCCAATACATCAAAATTCATCTGGCTGTTCGACTTAATTAGCTTGAGTTTTGTCTAAATTGTAATTACCGTCTTTATCACCTCATATGTCAAACCTGTGTTATAGATCAGATTTATTTATTTAATCAAGGATATACATGCTTTATACTTTTTTATTCATTTACCTAATTTCGTGTTATCACATAAGTTGTATTTCCAATAATTTATAGTGTTTTAAAATTAAAAATAACATACTCCCTCCACTCTTTTTTCTTCAAACTTTATCTCATTTTTATTATTCCCTTTCTATATTTAGTATGAAAAATTAGTTGTGGCTCTCTTACTCCTTAGGAGTCAGCTGTGAATAAATTCTCTACCCATATAATTGTTATCGAGTTTGGTCTTTGCTTGCACTTCTTTTTGCAATTGGCATCTTTTGTACAGAAAAGATCCCCTCCATTTCTCCAAAAGAATATTTCTCCATTTCTTCAAAAGAAATAGAGAGGTAAGTTCCTATATATTAACGGTTCAGATTGCATTATGCCAGCATTAAACGGTTATAGATTTATACCTAGAAATAAAGGTTAATATTGTGTGAAGAGAAATATATTATTAAATAGGTGTGTGATGAGAAATGGATAGAAAGACATGGAGAAGATTCTAATTCCTCCTTTATGCGCGACCTCAAACTTGGCACTTAGAAATTCCTAACAAATAAGACTCTACATGCAGATGTATATGAGCATGATACATCCAATACCAATCTAATTGAGCTTATATGCAATCTTTTCGAGCTTTTAAAACTTTTTAGTTACATTTTAATTTTTTAGGTATCAAATTAAAATTTAATTGAGCTTATATGTATTGTTTTTTATTTTCATTATAATATTTTGAGTTTAAAATTTATATGAAGGCACTCATTTTCTTTTCAATAAAGCTCGTAAAATATACCTATAAGCTCAACTTATTTATTATAAGGTTTCAAATCTATACTATCAGTTGTATAGTCTAATAATTGGAAATTCCTAAAACTCCCTTATATCGAGGTATTTTTATTGCTCTAATGTCAGTGGCGTCAGCCGTCAGGGGTACCTTGTTTTTACATAGTAAAATGAGAAAAAAAATCAAAAAGTAAAAAAGGGACAACGGTAATATATATGCATAAAGAAAGTTGATGAATAAAGTTATTATCCAGGCCAATTCAGAGAGGGATAATGATAATTACTCATCATCTTTCTTAAGATGATACTCCATATTACGTTGTATTAAGTACAGAGTACTCATCGAAGTTTCATTTACCTGAGAAACCGTATGCTTTACAAGATAAAAAAAATAACATAAAAAAGACATGTATATATTGGGAGACATTAGATACAATATTAGTATCATGTAAATAATGTGTTTTGCCATAAGAAAATGCAAAATGAAGAAAAAAAAGAAAAGGATCAGAGAAGTATAACAATTAAGGGTTTCACTTGTATTAGTGTATTACTTGTAGATGATGAATCGCACGTAAAATGATAAAATGGTAAGCAATATTTACTTCCTTATCCACGTTTACATAGTTTCTCCACTTTCCATTAAAATAGCGATTATATTCCAAATTTCATAGTTACGCAAAATCTTTACAAATTAAATTATTAAAAAATGTGATTACAACTCCCGTGATTGACGGCTTAAGATCGTATTTTTAATTATTGTGAGGAAAAAACGAATAAGGATTCATGGGCTTGTATAGAAAGATTGATTATTTAATAAGGAAAGAATTTTTATACAAATTTACAATTGGTTAATATTGCAATTACAATTAACTTTAATTGATTAAGCTTTGATTAGCACTAAATGAGTTTTTACACATGGCAACTTCTCATGCTCATGACACGTGGTTGACGTATGAGGCACCGGCTTCAGCTTTAATATTATATATGATGATTACTATAATAATCGTACTTTTTTTTCCTTATTATTGACCCGAAATAACCCGATCCGCTTGAAATGAGCGACCAAAATAATGAAATAAACATGAATCCCGAAATGACCTAACCGGTTCTTAGTTAACCCGAAAATGTGACGCACCTAAACTAACCCGGCCCGACAGACCCGTCTACCAAGTCTACGCACGACGGGAACAAGTTTTCAAACTCATCCCCGCCTCACCAGATGAAACTTTAAACTCGTACGCGCCACATTTACCCATTTTCTCATTACACTATAATTTCCGTCAATATTTTTTTTCAATAAAATGTAATTTAATCACTAATGTTTTTTTAAAAAAATCATTTTATCTTTATAAAACAAATGTTTCAACAAAAAAGTTGATAAAAAAACTTATAAACACTCATAATAATACGGAGTATAAAGTTTTTAATAATTGATCGGGAGGCGGGTGTAAGCCTATAAGGTGGATGCAAAATCCATTGCACCTCATCACCAATGGTGGGTAGGACTTTTGTGCCCATCCACCCATATCCGCCTTACCACTCGCAGTAACACCCAAATCTGCTTTAATTGAAATGAGTGATGCATTGATACCCACTTCCACTCGCCCAATGACATCCACGTTTTTTGGCGTGTTGACCATGAGTATCCCTATTGATAGCGGGAACAATCTCGCTCGGGGTTTTGAAGACAATTTAGGGGATTGCTATATCCCGCCCCTCATTTTACTCATCCCGCCCCCCACAATTACTTTTTTGCCCTTTATTATTTGACCTACCAAACTTTATTATTTCCCCATTATTATTTTAAAATTCAAACCGTCATAAATTTAAAATTCAAAATTCAAAAAACCGCTTCAAATCGTCATAAATTTAAAATTCAAAATTCAAAAAACCGCTTCAAACCGTTATAAATTTAAGATCGCTTCAATCTTCCTTCTACTACATATCCTTTCAATCTTCATCTTCCTCTTACCTACATCTCCTTTCAATCTTCATCTTCCTCTTCCTTGTTCCTCTTCCTCTAGATTAGAAACCGCTTTAAACCGTCTTCCTCTTCAACCGCTACATCTCCTTTCAATCTTTCTTGTTCTTCTTCCTCTTATTAAATTTTACAAGGTATGTTCAATCTTTCTTCTTAAATGTATTAAATTTAAATTTGTTCAATTAGTATAGATTAGTTTATAGGTTAAGATAGATTAGAAACTATGTGACGATTAGAGCCCATTAGGATGCGTTATATTGATTTTGTGTGAATCGTTAAATGTTGAATTAAAAAAAATTAAAAACAAAAAAAACTGGAAAACGGGGTCATTCGTGTGATTACACGAAATGACCTAGGCCCATTCGTGTAATCCACACGTCTAGGCCGTGGCTCATTCGTGTAATCCACACGTCTGGGCCGTGGCTCATTCGTGTGAATTACACGAATGGACCTGGGCCAATTCGTGTAATCCACACGAATGAGCCACGGCCCAGACGTGTAGATTACATGAATGGACCTAGGCCAATTCGTGTAATTCACACGAATAGGCCGGTTTTTCTGATTTTTTTTTATATTATTAAATAAACCGTAATTAAATGTTTGATAATAAACCGTAATTAATTGTAATTACGTTTTTTGTATTATGTAATTAAATGTTTAGTTTTTTTATTATAATTTGTATAATGCAGATGTAGGAAAATGATGACCGTAGGTCCAAACTTCATGCATCATATCGTCGGAAAAAAATTAATGTGAGGGTTGGAGATACTAGTATAAGGTCGAGAGAAATACCTAATGAGCCTAAATTTTATCAAGAGAAGTTTGAACAGTTCGAGAGAGAACTTGATGAAGAGGAACAAAATTATCAAGGGTCGGGCAATGATGAGGGGGGTAATGAGGTGGCTGGTAATGTTGAGGGGACAAATGTGGAGGCGACTTCTGTTTTTCGGGTTAGGCGGGGGCCACAGGGTAGGTTTGAGAGCTATGCTTCGGGGTCTAGCAATTCGATTGTTGAACCGCGTAGGAAAGTAAGGGCTAAGGGGAAAGATTCGAGCTGGATATTGAGGGGGCCATCATCGGGGGGTCCTTTAGTACCGGATTTGATTCCGAGTTTTGGTGGACACATTTCTTACGTTATGTGGAATCAATCTGTCTTTGAGCGTGGTTTGTTGACTAAATACACTAGAGAAAGATCATTAGTTGAGCTCCGTAAGTGGATTTTGTCAGATGAGGTTCGCGCGATAGTTGAGGATTCGGATCTTAGTCATTTGCCCGACCTTATGCATAAAAATTTGAACATGTCGTTGTTGTATAAAGAGTCCTTTCTTTCGTTTAAATCTCGGAAGAAAGCTCAGCTCAAAGATGATAGTTCTAGACCTCTAATTAGACTCCTCTAATTAGTTCATTAAATTACATTAACTTAATGATTTAGGATGTAGTTATCATGCATGCAAATATAAAAGCATAAAAGAAAAGATAAGACCAAAACATCCTTACATTGGGATTTTTCGGTTCAATATGGGCACAATAAGAACTCCTTCTTATTGTTCTTAAGCATGAAATTAATGAATGATCCTCCATAAAACAACCTCTAAAGTAGAAGGTCTCCTTCTTGTTGCACCCAAGATTAAACCCAAATAATCTTAGCTTATTATTAACTAGGTAATAAGTAAGATAAATACTACTAATATTATTGTATTACTACACTAGTAATATGGTATGAATATTAGTTTGCATGTGAGATTTAGAGAGTTGTTGAGTTAGAAAGAGAAGTATGAAATAAGCATGAAAATCAAGAAGAGAAAATGTGAACAACTCTTGTTCACTTATAAAGGCCATATGGTCGGTCAATACTCACTCAAATGAGTGATTATTGTGCTTATTTTATTCTCATACAAATAGGTAGAGTGTGGGTAAGAGAATGATAATGATCATGTGTCATAACATGTCATAATCACTTGGTGGAGTGTGGAATTGGTAGAGTAAAATCACTAGTGATTTTGTCTACACAAAACCGGTGCACAAGAGTCCACAATGGACCATTTTGATTTTTAATCTTTGTCCCACAAATACTTATAATCATATGTGTAATTATCTTGTATAATTAGATGTTAATTTGATCATATAACAATTATACGACACAAATTAATAAACAATATGTACTTAACTTTTAAGTGATATTTTACCATTATATCAATATATAATGGATCCCACAATGCCCAGTTAACTCCTTGTAAATATAATTAATTAATTACCTCTACCTCAAAATATATGCATTACCTCAACTAATTTAATGAATTAACGATTAATCACTAGATTAAATCTTATTTAATCGTATTAAAATAAGACGTAAAATTTATTCAGTCAGTTATCGTATAATTGACTAATAAACTTAAGTGGAATGAGTTCCTAACTCAATTTCCAATAAATAACTCTCGTAACTAAACGTACATATCAAATATACGTAATGCCCTAATTAAATTGTATCGTATACAAATAATTAGTTTTCTATTTGGGTGTCATCCTATAGGTGTGACCTAAAGGGATCAGTTGATCACCGCCGTCATACGACAATAACGTCAAACTCTAGTCAGTCGAGCGTTACCGATTTACGTTAATCATCTGACGTGGAGTATCAAAATATACTAATCATGCCACGTATATTCCAAATGAGATTTATTATATAAATGCATTATTGTGGAGGACACTTACTCCAACAAAAGATCTAAGCGAACCTGAGAGCTTACCCCTTAGACCTTTTTTAGGAAGGCTCGAATGCGTCCTCAAACCAACCGCTTTATTGAGAGGTGGCAGCCGGACACCAACACATTTCACATGCCATGAGGTGAGATGACGATACTGATGCACGATGTTGCGGAGATCCTTGGGATTAGTATTGATGGCTATTCTTGTAGTATACCTGAGGCTGATATGGCACATCCCGTGCTTGGTATGTCGGAGTTGTTGGCTATGACGGAGGCTAAGTTAGGAGAGCAGTGGGAACAAGGTAATGATGCAAAGATATACAAGGGAAATTTGATTTTACAAAAAGCTTTGAAAGAGTTGGTTGAGGGGTGCAAGCGAGGAGTGGCTTCTGAGGCTCAGGGTTACTTGATGATCTTATTGAGTTCAACATTATTTGTTGACAAATCTAGTGATAGGGTTTGGGCAAACATATTCCCGATGCTTAGAGATGTTGGTAGCATTAGTAAGTATGCTTGGAGTGCCGGCACATTGGCTTATCTATATAGACAGTTGAGTATTGCTTCGAGGGCTGATTGTAAGGGTTTGTGTGGTTGTTTGACCTTGTGGTAGAAGCTCACGTGGTCGCACTGATAGGGGGAAAGGCTCACGGGGTCGCACTGATAGGGGGAGAGTCGATGGCGGTCGCACCGATGGCGGGAATGGTCGTACCGATGGCGGGAATGGTGGTACCGATGGCGGAAATTGACGTTTTTTTTTCTTTGTTTGTTGGGATTTTTTTTAGACTTTGTTTGTTGGATTTTTTTTAGACTTTGTTTGTATGTTGGGTTTTTTAGACTTTGCATTATCTTTTATGGCTTTGTTGGACTTAATTGTTTGAATTTGTCAATAAAAACCAAAATAAATTCTTGATAAATAAATTGTTAAATTACAAAACAAGCCAAAACTAATTATTTCTAGGATCCCAAAAAAGTCCCTTATTTACATAATCCCACCAATAATCAAGTCTGCCTTTATAAATAAATTCATAATATTCAATGTCAAGAGAACGATTACCCTTCCATAAATTGTGTATAAGAGGCATGACATGCACATTCGTCATTCATGCGTACACGCACCCAATGATTCCATGTATGAAGTATCCACAAAATACCATACGGAGCGCGAGCAACTGGTGTAGACCGTAGAGGTAAGTACGTGGAACACCCATACCATGAATGTACGCCATTATAGTATGACATACGCAAGCTACATACTGTCCAATTGAACGTCGTTGCAAAACCAAATAAATCAAAGCCTTCCATCCAATTAGGCATATCACAAGGTGCATGTCTAGCCCATTTGATTCGTCTACAAGCTTGGTCACGTTGATCATAGTAAATGGTCACATAGATTTGATTTTTCAACTCGATCAATAGTAGTCGTCGCATTTGTAAATAGTTTTTCTCATACCCTGTTTTTGCATGTGAGACAACTCGAAATCCACAATGACCATCGCCTCTAGGGTCAAAAGCATCTACAAAACCATCTTGGTTTGGCACCGATACATAGTCCTTGTATTCGAAAGCCTCGATGTCACCGACAAGATTATAATTTATCTCAAGAGGAGGTCTTTCACCTACATTGAATTATTTACAACATTAAGTTAAAAGAAAATAATAACAGAAATTAACTAAATAAAATAATTACTTTTTAAACTAGAATGTACCTTCATTATCATTACTTGTTGACGTTGACGTACTCTGGTTAGTACGTCTGGCATGCTCCACGTCAGATTGATTACGAGTATTGGACTTCCTTGGACGACAACGAGGTATATCTATAATTTCCGGGGGTTCAACAACCTCGTTCTCGGGAAACAACTTATTGAAGAGCATCTCAATAATATCTCTTTGGACTGAATGGTGGGATGTTCGAACTTTATTGAAAAGTTCCTCCGTGACTTCATTACGGTCACAACGACGTTGACTGGATTTTGTGTAAGCCAACCTTGACCAAAATTCATGCACATCATCTGGGTGGATTCTTTTGTTTCGACCTAACAACCTATGTAGCTTACAAGCACACAACAATCTATGAGTGTTCCATAAAGTACAACCACATTCATCCTCCATATCACCACCCAAATTAGTACCGCGAACAAACTTCACTTGCATTTCTAAAATAGCTGTCGCTGATATTCTTCCGCTCAACATTGAAAATAGTTTCCGATGATACAAATTAGAGACAACGGTCTTGCTAATTGAATCTTCCAATGTCTTCAGAATCTCTATGTGTTGACCATGCATCATAACATCAGCCCGTCTCCACAAGTTATTCTAGGTAAGCTCAGCTGATCCTAATTACATCTTCAATTGCGCATGAGCGGACTCAACTCTAGATGTACATGTGTTACCAAAATGAACCACCAAATTTGTGTAACATTTGGCAAACATATGAATTTTAACCCACCATTGAGTCTGAAGATAAGTGATAAGTCCGGGATAACAACCATACTTTCTCCTTAACTCTCCCCACTCCCTTTGACAATCCTCAAGCGTTTTTGCTTAAATCACTTTCTTCCAAGCACCATGAGCTAAACGTTTCCCGAAATTTCCATCTTTTTCCGAGTTTGTTGCTCTCGTCTCAACTGCATTGTAAATATGCCACAGACACAAGAGATGATGGGATGTGGGAAATACATGGAAAATTGCTGCAATTAGACCGGCTTCGTGATCAGTGACAATGACCGTCGGCCTCACACAAGGTTCCAACAATGATTCCAGCCTACTCAAAACCCAAGCATAACCATCAGTGTTTTCTCTCTTAATCAATGCGTAGCCTATTAACAAACTTTTCCCAACAGGCGTGACACCAACACATTGAACCAAAATAAGATTGTATTTGTTGGTTTTATATGTAGAGTCTATCAGAATAACATTTGGCTACGCTTTAAACATTTGCGCTGCCTCCGGGTGAACAAACCAAACACGTTCAAGAGCACTTGTTTCCTCATTTACCATGAACTCACGGATATAGCTAGCTTCGGTGGCCAAATGCAACATATATTGCACACTATTCCTCCCGTCTCTATCCTTTGCACTAAGTCGGGCATTTTCATTGTAAATTTGTTTCAAGCGCGGTGCCGGTTGATTAGGAAACAAACATGTGAAAGCATATCTAACCATCCCCGGTTTCACATGAGACTGACGCTGTGCTTAATAAATTCCTTTTGTTCATCATTAAATTGTGCTCTACGTCTATGACCTTCAACGAACTCTCCAAAAAAGTGATTGTGAAACCCACATTTTGGAACCACTACCCACATTGCCAAATCTCTTTTTACCACCTTTAGTGCAAATCGACACATAAATTTTTTTGTAGCTGATTTCCTTAGCGGTTTCTCCGGAACCTTGGCCTTGCTTACGTAAGGTCCATACCGATCACATGTGATCAGTTTAAACGGGGGACGCTTTTCCATGTGATACTTATACTTTACCAAATGAAACCCTAACCCGTAAGCAACCTCATTACATTTATCGAATGCTTCCTCAAACGTTGTAAACGGATTTTTAAAGACAAAAGAATCGCCGTAATCAACTCCTTCCCCCGTCGGTCCTTCAATATTTTCCTAATTAATTCCATTAAAAATTATATATATATAAATTTTGTTTTTTAAAAAAAAAAAACGATTTAAAATTTTTTTGTAAAAAAAAAACCCTAAATACACGAATGGGCCTGACCTCATTCGTGTAATCCACACGAATGGGCCTGAGCCATTTCGTGTGATTTGCACGAATAAGCCTGGGCTATTTCGTATATTTCACACGTTTTGGCTTAGGTCATTTCGCGGATCTGACACGATTTCATATGTCGACTAAGAAAAAAAAAAGTTCGTAAATCGAAATTTACCGTCGCATTTCCGGAGTTTCGACAATCTTTAGCTTCATTTTCCACGTTCTCCCGTTCTTCCTCGTCATTTTCGTGTCCCGCATTGTCGTTCCCATCATCATAACCGCTTTCCTCGCCGTAACGATAATTATAGTATTCATCGTTATAACGATAATGTTGTTGCGCGTTCCAATCGTTTGCAAATCGAGGTTCGTTATCATAATTATTGTACGAATTATAAAGATAATCGAAAAATTCGTTACCGTCACTCATTTTCGAATTAACGGAAAAAAATAAATTTTAGAGAGATGTTTTAGTGAGAAGGAAAAAATTGTAAAGTAAAATGAAATTGGGGGGCGGGATGAGTAATATAGGGACAAGATATAACAATTTTGACAATTTAATGGGTATATCCCTGACCACTTGTTTTAAAAACGAAATCCCTTACCACTTCGCCGGCCAACTTACATCCCCGTTAAAAAGACTTGAAGTGCGAAGCCGCACAAACATAGAGATAAGCACCAAACCGGTTAACCCGTGAAGACATTATCTAACCCAATCAATCCTTGGAACTTAAAACACGAAGAAAAACAGTATCACTTTAAAAATGGAGTTATTAATCACATGGAATGTAAACAATTCTTATGTTGTTCGTCCCCATACATTTAAGCAACCCAAGTACTAAACCATACTTTGGTGTTTGTAACTACCCTTTTCAATTTCATTACTTTACTAACTCCAAATCCTCGCTTACATTGCTAACCCATGCAAGAAAGAAGACGAACAATCCTTTTGACTCTTCTCCTCTTCTCAAACCAACCATTATTCAACATATTTCACAAGATGATGGTATTAATGATGATTTTGTTGAAACTTATGATGATGATGATGAATTTGCTAATGGTATTTCCCTTTTTATTAGCACTTGGTCTCATTGAAGACGGACATATCTGTTGAGAGGGCAAGTGCGGGGGTAAGGGGAACCCACTTGGCTCTTTGTGAGAGGCAAACCGATCCGTCTTCAATTAGAATTTGTATTTTACTTAGTTACTCTTTTCATGCAGTTTTATTAATTCGTTGGAATGTTTCTGCTATTGAATTGTTAACTCCAAAATTGAGCTAATTGTAATTAGTTAGTTAATCTGATTATGGTATTTGATTGCTAGTTTTGACACATTGGTTTAATTAGCTGTTTACTAGGTTGGAATTGGAAATTATAATATGGAAGACCTATATTTAATGCAAGATTAATGGAACCCTACTGAGGTTTTGTTTAGACGGAAGGATTTGGAGGGAAAGCTAGGGAAACAAAGTCATTTTATTTTTGTTTGGTTAGTTAGTGTGATTTGAGGGAAATAGAAGGATCCATTTTCACTGCGGTGCGCTTATGCAAAATCCCGCCAACATAGGAAATATTTGAAGGGAAAGCGAGGGAGTGTGGTTTGAGGGAAATAGAAGGATCCATTTTCACAAAGGTGCGCTTATGCAAAATCCCTCCCGACATAGAAATTATTTGGAGGAAAAACGACATACGACATTCCCCCTCCTTTCCCTTTTCTCTCTTTGTATCCAAACAAAGGGTTATTGTTCCAGTTTGGTTCAACTCTTGGATGGTCAAATGAAAAAAACTAATGTTTATCCAGAAATTGCCTTGTTTGAGATTACAACAATAATATTCTAGTGCCTAAAATGGCTGCGCTGCCAGGGATGCACGCAGCCTTACGCAGCCCTTACCCCTAGAATAAAATATTAATTTGGACGTTCCCTTGTTTGGCATTATGCAGAGGAGTTTCTGGACGATGGGGATTATTTTGAGGATGAGGATGCGTCAGAGAAAGCAGAAGTTTATGTAAGTGGTTCTTTTACCGGTGGTTTAGATTGTAAATTCCTTGATTAGAAGGGTTAGAAATTGGCTTAGAATGTTTTTTACTGCTTTCTCTTGCTAAAGGCTGGCGACGGAGCTGAAGGTGGTGGGATTTGTCTCGCTGGCACTTGGTGGGATAGGGAAGCTTTATCAATAGCTGAAAATGTTACAGAATCCTTTGATGGTGACTTGGGAATGTATGCCTTCAGAACTCTAGTCAACGCCACAATTCAAGTACGCGTTGAGAAGCCTTCGACCAAGTAATTTATCTTACTTTTCTTTTCTTTTTTCTGTTCCTCGCCCTTCCACCATTTCCCTGAAGTCCTGAACAATCATGAAAAGGCTAAGAAAAAAAGGGCATTTGATATTTGAGGTAAAATAGAGAATAATATGTTAATCCGACTTCTGCAAGTGCCGGAAGCAACACTGTTGCCAATTTCGTGTCGTGTGGTGTTGGAAAATCAGATTGCCTTCGACGCCACATACAACCAAATGGAAGTGTCAGAATTTTAGAGGAGAATAGGATATTTCTTCAGCAATTGCCTTGTAGGATTTGGACTTAAAATTTTACTCCATACATTTTTCTGTTTTTGATGATTAAGAACGGAAATAGAAATATAAATAGACAAAGCTCAGGTGGCCATTATTGATCCCTTCACTGTTTGAACATATTTTTATATGTTAAATTATTGTGAGAAGTGGTTCTCGTGTGGTTGTGATCTGTAACAAGTAAAAGTATTTGACAGGTCTGGGTCTCCGGCTATGTCCGACATTGAAGCATTTTCAAAAGCCTACCAAGCACGGTTAGATGAGGCAGAACTTGCAAAAACTTTACCTGAGAATGTAACTCTAGAGGTACTTTGTTTCAAAACATACTTTTATGAAATAAAACAGACGCATTAAATATGATCTTCGCATATTAGCAGAGGCTCTCAAGAGATTTGATAGGTAGTCTTGTTTACCTATTTTTCTCAATTTACGTCACATTTGTGTTTGTAGCAATGTTAAGTGTGACGTATTCACTATTCAAGATCTTCGAATGGTATCTCATTCTTTATAGTTTCACCAATCCAAATTTTTCATCATTGATTTATCCTTAAGTTTCTCTATTGCTAATAAGCCTCTCCAATCAATTAATCTATTCATCCCACTTTTCAAGGCTGCAATTGAATTTTAACTTCTAAATGGGACAAAAACCTGCGTTGCTCAGGCAGTCAAATACTCAAAGTTGTCCATATTGTGAGGTTTGTATTCCCTTAAGCAAATTGTCTATGTCGTATTTGACAATTGTTTGTGCGATTATTGGCAAGCCAGTTACATGGCGTGTCGATTAGCATAGGCTAAAAAAGTTGTCTAGTCCTCTGGTCACAGTAGTTCCCTGCTCTCTTGTCTGAACGGCATAGTTCAAGAGGCCTTCTGGGAACCCTTACCGTGATGTTCATTCAACATGGAATTCGTTTTTGTTTGTATTTTTTTGGTAGGTAATTTTATTTATCTGCAGAATGCAGAGCTGAAAATGAGGTAAAAAAATATCTTCTGGGAAGGGCCTTTTCTGAACAAAAACCTTCTGATGCTTCTAAACAATCAACAAACTTAACGCTACATACAACAGTAAACACTCACATAGGTAAAAAAATAAACCAATTTTTTTTTTTTGTGATGGATGTCTGTGAGACAGATAGGCTAAAAGTGAGAATATGCAATTGGTTTATGAGTATTATGTGCAATTTTCCCTGCCTAAGTTATGTCATATATCAAGAGTTCAAGAACTGTAAATTCTTGAACATACCTAACTACAAGTTTACACAATGGTATTACTTAGCGTGTTGTGCTCTTGATGTCCTGTTGTGGTGGTCATTGTTGGCAAACATAAAAGGACTACGTTTCCTATGAAAAGTAAAACTTTTATCAACTTTTTGGAAGAAAGGGAGTAATACTTTTGTCGAAGCACTTCGTTTAGCCATGTTGGCATTCCTTTTTGGAATCTGCATTTTGACATTAGTGCTTTTAGAGGGAGTGTTATATGATATTCTTGTTTCCTCCTACCCTAGTATAAATATGATGATTCATGACAGTTCAATTTTGGTGATTGTATATAATTGGTACTATGTTTAACTTGACTTCGGTATTATGTTTCCCTTCCCATTTGCTCCACTTTTCTTTTTCTATCTCTTCGCATTTTGGGTGTGCAGCCCCTGTCACGGGTCTAAGGCTCTGTTGTTGTTGTTGAGTATAATTGGTGTTTGATGGAATTTTCGCTTGCTTCAGTTTCTATCACTTGTACTGAAAACATTATTTCTGCTTTGCTCAACATAGTTCTGTTTTGTTTTCGGAAGACCTCTTAGGCCTTAGAGCTTAGAAATCTGAAATTATTGTCTTGAATTTTGAGGACCATAAGACCAAATACCAATGGTCTTAATAAACATCTGGTTTCCTGACCGGTTTTCAAAGAACTTCTACATCTGTAACTACAAGAAGTTAATCAGTAATTCGACATGAACGGTTTCCAATTCCACAACTCATTCCCATCGCGCCATTTTTATTGTTCTTTTTCCATTATTTGACTTTGGTCAAATATCATCAACTTTGGTCAACTTTTTAAAATTTAATGACATGAAAATAGTTGGTCTTGATACATCAACGGAGTTACTCTTTCACATACGAACTTTACTCTTTCACATACATTTTTTCATAAAGTTTCCATAACATACCCTTTTCCTAAACATAATCCCTCTTTTTCCAAAACATATTCAAATTAACTAATCTACATCTAACCTAAATCAAATCTAATAAACTTGACCAATGGATTATAATTCTCCAATTAGTTAAGTAATTTTTCTTTTAGCAATTATTAATACAATTTTTCTATAATTATTAAACAATGTGCTTAACAATTATTGTTAATTAGGGTTTATGTGGGGTTGAAGGCATGGTAGTTATGGGTCGACGATTTTCGTCCGTTAGATGTGACTGTGGTGGTTGACGCCTTGACGGTGGCCAGTGGTGGTCGTAGGGAGTGGCGGCTGGACTGTCGTGGGTAGTGCGACCGGCCAGGGCGGACGTTGGTGGTCAGGTCGGTTGGTACTGGGGCAGTGGTGGTCTGGTGGTGGTGGGGAAGGGAGATGACGACATTTGTGTGTGCTTCAATTCTTGTTGTGTTGTTTTGTTTGAAATATTATTTAATTAATTTTTCTATTTTAAATAATAGTATTTAGATTTTTCTATCTTCTTAGTTCATTTTTTTCAAAATAAATACTTCTAGTGATTAGTGTTTTTTTTCTTTTTAAAACATTTTTTAATTCTTATTAATTGATTATTTCAATTTGAATGGAGGTGGTGGTGTTGGTGAAGGTAAATGAGAGAAGGGAGAAAAAAATTCAATTGAATGAAGATTAAAAAAATGACAAGGATATAATTGTAAAAGGCATATGTGAAATAGTAAAATCCGTATGTGAAAAAGCACGTCCCTAAATCAAAAGTGGCATATTATCTCAATATTATTTAGCGAAATTGCTACTGAAAGTTATATGAGGACAATATAAATGGAATTGGAAGAAGTCTTGGCTATCCATTTCTTTATTTTTGTTCACCCCCCTATTTTACTTGAGCAGGTATCTTCTCCTGGAGTTGAAAGAGTAATCCGTATTCCTCAAGATCTTGACAGGTTCAAAGAAAGATCGATGTACGTCAAATACATCACTGAGGTAGCAGCCACGGGTGATTTTAGCGAAAATGATGGTGTTTTCAGGCTCGTGTCCTTTGATCTAGAAACAAATTCTTGCACATGGGGCCTAGCTGATGTGAGAATTAATAGAGAAAAGGCAGGAAAAGGAAGACCAATGAACAAAAAACAACGTGAATGGCGCCTGACGACTCCTTTTGATTCTATTCGCCTAGTGCGGATATACTCTGAATTTTGATATCTTACCGTCTGTGTACAAAGAATCCTTGTTTTTATATGAAAGTTGTGGGTTTCGAGGATATTCTTTGGATCAAATTAAATCAAATAAACAATTTTGATGGGTGAAATCCTTGTGATGGGTTCTCATTGTGTTTGATGTTCATGATGATGATGTTGTAAATCTCTTTCATGCAAATTCAAGGCCAGGTTTCTTCTCTACAGTTCTATTATAGTTGGCTCTTTACATTGAATTATGTGTCATCTCTCACAACTGCCTTTACTGTTCTGTGAAAGCCAGAATGGACATCCTAACTTAGTTTATCGTTCGTTTTCATTAAAGTATTTGGTTGTTCTGTAACTATTGTCTTACTGAATCATTTCAGATATATCTGAGTTACAAATTTTTATCTTGGTCTATATTATTTAAAGTCCTAGACACAAGTCACTCAACTTCACGTGTTTGGTACAAGTACATGTAAGAGTGTCGGAAACTGCTATTTTGTGGAAAATTTTCATGTTTTTACCTAAATGAAGTGCGTGTTTCACTCCACAAATGTCTTGCTAGACACGTATGGCTTGTTGAAGTGACGCATAAGATGGTTAAGAGTGAGCGGTAATCGTTGTTCGAGACGCTGAAGATGCTTTGTTGCGGTCTGCGGAAGAGTAAGCACAATTTTTTTTGTCTGAACATTGCTGGTCCCCAATGTTGTTCGGATTCTTAATCAAAATAGTACTAGCTAAGTAGCTAAGGTGTTTTAGCCATTAACCCAAAAGCGACCAGGCCCAAAATGACCCATACCCGAAAGTGACCCGACAATAGGGCACCCGAAATTGTCACGAAACCTGAAATGGCCCGACTCGATCCGATCCAAAATTTATGACAGACCTGAAACTGACCCAAGCCATAGTCGACCCAATTGACCCTTTTGCCACCTGTGACAGGGGTAGTTTCGATCTTTTGATGCTAACGAGCTTTAAACCTCGGCCATCCGCACTTTGTATATTTTAATATGAAACTAGACTGCTAGATTCTTGTGTGCAGACATGAGCCTTCTCTTTAATAGCATGAAACAAGATTACTACATTCTTCTAGATGAAAATGGTGCCATAGTTTTTCAATACGAGTTCATTGTTGATTACAGATGTTATTGCCGTGAACTCTTCTGGACTTCAATGTCTCATTCTTCATGTACCTTCTTGATTTCGGTTAAATTCAAGGTCTGCAAGTATTTCATAATTGGGCTCTTGTAGGAGATAGAGTATATATGATCTGCTCTTGTATATTATCATTCATTACGTTCATTTCAATAGTATACACTAATCTTTCTCTGAATTATTCATCTTCAACGCCTCCAATGATGGGAACCTGTTCTAGATGATACATGATGGTCTGCTGCCTTAGTTCTTCCGTAGCTCTATCTACAGCTGACTTTTCTGCTAAGAGTTTGTTACAGCCAGTTATTAACCTTCATTTTTGCAGGAAATCAGGTAGAGTTTGTTTGCGTATTTCTCTTACGGTGTGTGTAATTACTAGCTCATGTATATATAGGTTGTACCACGCCTGTCAGGCTAATTGATCAGAAAATCACTCTCAATATTGCTTAAATTCTCATAGTTTTCCACTTTTTCGGCGTTTTCCTTCATCTAGCATGGAGATTAGGAGATTTTCAGACTTTGAGCTCTACAACATGTTCTGCAATGATATCATCTTTTCCAATTGTTGCCAGAAGACTCGGTACAACAATGCAATGTTAGCTGAGCTCACTAATGGTTAGCAAGTGTGGGTAAGTGATGAACTGATTCTGTCTTTCCTTGTTAAATCGAGTTTGTATCCCCTGATAAATCATACACTTTTGACAGGTTTTGCTGCCAAATTGATGGTGTCCGAAGTTCACTCTACCTCAAAGTCAGTTGCTTCAAGTAAAGTGGCCTTCTTTTGTTATAAGTCTTGCGAAAGATTTCATTTGGTATTATATTCGCAATTTTCCTCCAAAAAACTTCTTTTCACTCCATAATGATATTTCTTGCTCTACTATGATGTATGTTTTCCATTGTACGTAGTGCCGTTACGACCTGATCATAGTCCTATCAGGATAACTGTGGATTAGACCGCCTCAAAATACAATTGTGGTACCAGTGACTATACTTTGTCTACTGGAATATTTCATCCTTATATTCAGGAATAAACTTCCGGAGCGTCCCTGGATAAACCTACTACGAAGTATTTAAAATTGAACTCCGCATGTGTTATTTGTAGTCATTATAGGGTGTGATCGTATCCTTAACCTAACTTGCATAATTGCATTTTTATCCACATTTCAGCCAATATGCTCCAAAATTCGTGATAAAAAATTGAGAAGTTATTAATAGAAGAAGGGTATTGCCAGAGGTTAAAACATGCTAAAGCCCAGTAGCTCCTTAATATTACAGTACCATATTGAGTGCCTTATCAAAGGCCCTCAATAAAGGAAGGTAATTATAGTGGCATGTCATCCAACCCAATTATTATACATACCCTTTACGGGGCAAGGTAAAGGAGAGTTTATAGCTTGCCTCCGTCTCTCGTACGTGCAGGGTTTGAAGTCACGGTATATGCTGCATTTGTTATAGCAGTACTGTATCTGGAATCGTGTTAGTTGTGAATATGACAGCAGTTTATTTTTAAGAATTTTATTTTTTAATTATTGTTGCATACTAATAACTGAAGGAGGAATCTACAAAAAGATATTTTTATCAATAATATTATTTTATCAAAAAATTTACACTTATTTAACAAGGAAAAAACTTGGTAAGAGACACATCTCCAGCTTTTCGCAGGCCATATCCGACATCCGACCGATTTGGCTTATTGGCGATATAATTCTGCGAACTTTTTTCTTAAGTAGGCTTTTACCGATACTTATTTACAAAATTAGGGTTCTTTCAAACTTATTTACAAAAAATGGGTCCACCTCAGCAAATTTTTTTTTTTTTGATGTCTGTTCAGTCAGTCGCTGAATGGTTCAGCGACTGACTTCTTTGGTGATTTTTTTTTTTAACCTCAAATATCAGACCTTTGGGCAAAAACTACCCAGTTGCCTTCCAATAGTCAGTCGCTGAACCATTCAGCGACTAACTTCTTTGATGATTTTTTTTTTTAACCTCAAATATCAGACTCTTGGCAGAAGGTCTGCCATTTTGCTCAAGTACTCAGTCGCTGAATGATTCAGCGACTGAGATCTTTGATTATTTTTTTTTTAACCTCAATAATCACAAAATTTCCCGAAACATTTTTCATACCTGTTTCTACCTACAACCGTCCATACCCACTTTTCAAGAAACACATAAATTTGATATAAAAGGAGCTTAAAATTCTTACACTTAAATCCAATACGTAACATTAGGTTTTCTTAAAACATAACCATCTAACCAACACATATTTGAAATCTAATACATAGTTTCTAGTTGCGTTTTTTCCCCTTCTTGCGTGTTCTTTGAGATGACTCCGCTTCTTCACTTTCTTGAGTCATGAGAGGTTGCCTATGTGCAAGGTGACGGAAGTCATATCTTGGTGGACTAGGAGGCGTTGGCTGTTGGTAGTTGATCAGATGTCCTTGTCCCGTATTTACAAGCGAATCGAGAGACATGTTGCGCATCTTCTCTATCATAGCATACTGAGCCAAAGGGATGTCATCGGGCATGTTGGAAATCATTTACTTAGTTGTGTTGTAGGTAACCATGTTTGCTTGAGTCTGAATCAATTTATTATATTTGTACATTAAGTATAAATTCTATATTAGAAAGAATGAATTAAACAATTTGTAATTTTGTATATAAATAAGAAAACAAATACTTACTAGTATTTGGAAGTCCGCCGCGGTTGGGTAATAGTAGTGATGATCCTCATAGTCATCGTTCACATTTTGGCTTAGAGGCGTAATGATGCGACGGGTAATAGCATTATACCACTCAAAGTACTCGTCCTCAAAGCTCATCAAACCACAAAAAGGAAGCCCCGGCTCCACCATTTTTGACATTCGGTTTTCCCATTTAGCTATCGACTCTTGATGCATAGTCTCATAGTTAGCCGACCAGTCGCCCTTTCTACTAATATCATGCAATCTGGTGCAAGTGCTACCCATTTCAGGGATCTTTTGTTGCCACCCGAATTGTCGAGTACATCTATTTGGGAAATGCCATTCAACCATTTGAAAGCAAATAAGCGGAGCAATAACGGTCCATTCGGCTTGGTCTTGGACACATGTTGGGGAGAGGTGTTGTACCACACTTGGTGTGTATGGTTGCCATACGAATTGCAATTCCACCATCTTGTCTAAGAGGTCCCTAATGACTACCAACCCGAGTCTATGATCCTTAAATCCCTGTTGCACTCTTAGCCATTTACATGCCAAAGGATCTACCCCAGTCAATACTTGACTCCCAAGGGGATATGCTACCCCAGCCTGTCGAGGTACACGGGACCTAACTATGTCCGGGCGTCCAATTGACACCTTTTCCCAACTCCATAATTGCAATAATAGTAAAGGGCCGGCTATTTCAAAACAATCAACTTTAGTGGCTTTACACAAATTTCGGTAAAGGCATGCCAAGACCCCACTTCCCCAACTAATGTCGTCTATTTGATCCAAATTCTCCAAAAGGGGTAAATAAATTAAACTCACGGTATTACCGGTTTTATCCGGAAACAAGAGAGCCCCAAACAAATAAAGCAAATAAGCTCTTACGTGGCAATGCAATTGATATTGAGAATTAATGTGCCACGTTTTGAAAATTGTCATGAAGCCAAGTAAAGCGTAATTTTGACCCTTTTAAAGCAACAGTTGACGGTGTTGCTCCTAGCAGACGCGCACATAAATTTCGCCACCCCCCTCACTTGAACCCGTTACTGGCCTCCCACTTATTCTAAGGCCCAAAAGCATGACCACATCTTGAAGGGTGACAGTTGCCTCACCGAAAGGCAAATGAAAGGTGTGAGTTTCTTGTCTCCACCTTTCTACCAAAGCCGTGATCAAATCAGCATCCAATGGGACATAACAAAGTCGAGTAATACCTCGGATTTGGGTGTTGTTTACATATGTAAGAACCGCCTCAGGAACTTCAAATGCTTTCAAGGCTTTCATGTGGCCACGTAAGGTGAGAGGTTCGAGTTCTACTCCTTGCCAAATTGCCTCACTACGGTGAGTCGATTGGAGATGAAGAATTCTTCCATCATCGGGTTCGGGATTCATCTGAAAAGAAAATTACATGAGGAAGTTGAAAATGTATAGAATAAATAAATATATATAGAAAATTATATATAGAAGAAATAAATACGAGTTGATCCTAAAAAATGTTGCCTTAACAAGTGCGGTGATAGGTAAAAAACGAACACGTTTAAGAACACCATTAAAACATTCCGAATTGTTGGCTGTTTTGATGCCATAACGGTGTCCACCATCATGACACAAGGACCATTTGCTAAGTGGGATACTTTCCAAAAGTACTTTTGCACTTGGGTTAAGACTACCAATTTTTTGCATGCCTTTGTTAAACCTCTTACGCTGTGCCGCGCATGCCGTTGAAAGGAACGCAAGCTTCAATTCATTACTTTTGAACTTTGTGTTTATGTTTGATGCATGATGTCGGGTACAATATCTATGGAACGCTTGTGGCTCGGTCCATCCACCACCCACTTTATTCATTGCCGTAAGGATACCTACATGACGATCCGATATAACGCAAATTCCCTCTCGTTTAGTGACATGTTTCCTTATGCAATCCATAAACCACCCCCAAGTATCGATACTCTCACAATCAACTATAGCAAAAGCTAAAGGATAAATTTGATCATTGGCATCCACCCCAATTGCAATCAAAAGAACTCCTCTATACTTACCATACAAATGAGTTCCGTCTACGGTAAGAATTGGTCTACAATGTTCAAAATCCCTAATTGAAGGACCAAATGCCCAAAATACACGATCAAAAACATGAACATTAGAAGGACCCCCAACTTTGTGTACAAATTTTACAACGGTACCCGGGTTTGTGGTTTTCAATGCTTGGAAGTAACGGGGAAGTAGAGCATAAGATCCTTTCCAATCACCATACAAATCCGCCATAGCTTTTTGTTTAGCATGCCATGTTTTCATGTAGCTAGGTTCGAAGTTGAATTGAGTGAGAATGTTGGCTCTAAGATTAGATATTTTCACACCCCAATCGGCATCAACTACCGTCCTAATGTGTTTCGCAATAAAACCATTGCTCAAATTAGGATGATCAAGCGGTGGTGCATCAACCACACAAGAGGTATTGTGAGGACCCTTATATGTAACTATAGTGAAAGAATCATTGGTAGCTTCTTTATTAGAGGCCCTCAATGTCCAATCGCATGGACTTGGTTTTCTAGAACATTTGAATGTTACAGTTAGTGGTTTTGATTCCGTCGTTTTGAATGTTTGATTTCTCTCAATGTGATATTGACGAACATATTGTGACAAACCCAATTTATTATTAAACCTTTAACCAACAAGAAACTCCCCACCATCATAACAAGGAACATCAACCTTACCACACCATCTATTAACATACTCCAAATCAATAGATGGGAGCCGGCTAAACTCAATTGTAGGAGCATAATGGGTAACAAGATCCTCACACTCATCATCCGATTCATTCATCAATAACTCATCCTCATCCTCATCAATCTCATCATCATTGAAATTCAAATCATATTGCTCTTGATCAACACTATTACTAGAAAATGGAGCACTAAACAAAGGATTCTCACCCCTCATAGCTTGATTTAACATGTTCGTAAATAAGTTACGAGGTTGTTGGATGGGTATCAAACTAATGTATAGGTCCATTGAAGAGGCATTCATTTGATAAACACTAGCCCACAAAGCTTTCAATGATTTATCATTATTCAAATATAACACCTTGTAGCCTATAGCACTAGGATACTTCATCTTAATATCTAACCCAAATTCACTTCTATTAACTTCTAACTCCTCACAAATTAAGGAAGTAAGTTCATCAAAGTTATGGTTACTATTGACAAAAACAAAGAAAGGTTCACCATCTTTGAAAGACACATTTTCCCCTTCAACAACTATTTCACCATTAGAGTAACAACATAAGGGATAACTAGTTTTCTCCATATTCAAACTTTATCTATTATCAAACTAAAAGAACCTAAATAAACAACTAGCAAGACCAAAATCAAACAAATGAACAAAATATATACTAATTGCAAAAGCCTAGAAATTTACTAATTAAAACAACTTTCATGTAAAACTATCAAGATTTAGAGGTAAAATGCAAGTATACAATACCTTGAAAGAAGTTAGGAAGAGATATGAAGTGATTAAGGTAGTTTTGAGGGAATGAATTGGGGATGAAGGATTTTCGGGTTTTTAGGGTGGGGGTTTTAATTTGGGGATTTTTTGGATTTAGAATAAATGAATGGGAGAAGGGTGTTTTGCGTGTTTTGATAGCTTCAGTCAAGATCTCAGTCGCTGAACCATTCAGCGACTGAGTACTTGAGCAAAATGGCAGACCTTCTGCCAAGAGTCTGATATTTGAGGTTAAAAAAAAATCATCAAAGAAGTCAGTCGCTGAATAATTCAGCGACTGACTATTGGAAGGCAACTGGGTAGTTTTTGCCCAAAGGTCTGATATTTGAGGTTAAAAAAAAATCACCAAAGAAGTCAGTCGCTGAATGGTTCAGCAACTGACTGAACAGACATCAAAAAAAAAAAAAAAATTGCTGACGTGGACCCATTTTTTGTAAATAAGTTTGAAAGAACCCTAATTTTGTAAATAGGTATCGGTAAAAGCCTACTTAAGAAAAAAATTCAAATTCTGCCATCACAGGTCTTTTTTTTTGCCTTGACTTAAGTGGTATCTTGTATCGGCTTTCCTGGATAAAAATATCTCGTATCATCTACATCTAATATTGTTACATTTCAAGCGTATCGGCTCGAATTTTGAACCATGCTTACACTCATCCCTGTAGTATATCTAATTTGATCGTCGGAGGCTCCGCCTTGTAGGAATATCCTTGGGCTTGGAGTTTGATGTGCGGGCATGTCGAGACATATGGAGCAGATCGGATACACCACGGCTACGTCTGATTATTGCGAAGTTTTCAACTCCCTCTGTCTCAATCATTTGTTTGCTTTTGATTAAAATACTCCTCACAAACACTAAAAAAAGGCAAAAAAAATGACCGGGACGGAGGGAAGTAACATATACGGAGTATGTTCAAGTACACTCGTACTACGCAGTTTTTTTTTCCCTTCAGTCAGAACTGAAGTGCAGTGGGGTAGTATGAAGCATGCGCTAATTGTGGAAGAAAAAGGGGAGGGGACCGGACCGGACCAGTTGATCATTAGCATGCATAAGTGTTATTTGTATGCTTTTCAGTGCCCACTTAGTATTTCAATCTTCTTTTGCCTTTTCCTGCATTGGCAATTGGCATGCATTGTTATCAATCCTTATTGTTTCCAAAAACACAGTATATGGAGTATGGCCACAGTCTCGAACACTTTTGGCTGATACCAATAAAAAAAAAGCCTTGGTGGCCGTTGCCATGGGACGACATGTTGATTTCAGTTGTTTGATGTAATCGTTTATCGCAGCCTAATCTCAATCAGCGCCTCTAGATACGGTCGCAGCAACCTTTGGACACGTTTGCTATCCGGTCTCGTAACCGGAACTTTATACAAGACTCCAGTTTCTTTTCTTATATTTGAAAGATTTTGTTGCAATCTGCCATTCTTGACAAAAAAATTTCTCCCACTACAATTCGTCGTCGTCAATTTACTTTGGTTGTTTCAAATTGTCATTTTTTTTAAAATTAGGAAAGTATTTAGCAAAACTGCAAAATCTTACCAAAATTACGAAAAGAATACTTTGAATCTACTATATACTAAAGCAATAACTTTTAGATTTTTCTTATTGGCTCCTCAATTTCAGGGTTTTAAGATTACTGCTTCTAAAGAGGTGTACTCATGATTTTAGGAAGTTTAATTTCTCTCTTTCTACTTTTGTTTTTCCATTAATAAGGCACACAAATTACATTACTGAACCTAATATAAAACCATACATTACAATATGAATTGTACAAAAATCTACTATATACTAAAGCAAAAAAAAGCAATGACGACCCATAGGATTTTTTTAATAACAATCTTAAAATTCTGAAAGTTACGCCATTTGTCCCAAAAAAAAATACAAAGAAAAATAATAGGTAAAAAGAAATTAAAATGATATATTGATACAAGGCTAAATGAGCCAAATAAATAGAAAAAATTACTTATTGAAAAATCGAATAATTAGAAGAAAAAAAATCATCATGGACAAAAATTAAGACGCCAAAAACATAATTATTAGAAGAAACAAATTTCTTTCATAAAATACTAGATCTAAACATTGACCTAAATAAAACCAATAATTTCCCGAATACTATGAGTATTATATTTACCCAAAAAATTATACTACTTTTTTTTTTTAAAATGTAGAAAAATAACTAGAAGCTTGAACACGCACTAACATGTGAGTTTAGTCAGATCTAAAAACCTAAAACAAAGATCATATTAAAAAAATAATTGCAATGTTATATTAAAAGAATCAATAGACGATATTTACAAACAAGCAAAAATCTCACATAAATTTAAGAAAAGAAAAAAAAAAAGCACAAACAATATATGACACTTCGAGATTATTTTTGAACTTTTTTTTTTTTGGAAAAATAAAGGTGGGCATAATTCTCATGTGATCAATAGACCTACAAACTTCAAGTCAAAAACAACGGAGATACATGACTTTGCACCGTATTGCATCGGAGTTCAAGTTTATAGAGTACATTGGGAAAGTTGGTGAAGAAGTAGATAATGGAGTAAGATAGGTGTAGTGTCTACTGGCTAGAGGTAAATGAATTGGGTTAAAGTAAATTGGAATTACATCACTGTTTGGAGGTAGAAGCAGAGTTTGTTTTTATTAATTAGAGATTGGGCTTATACTCTGAGTTTAGGAAAGGTTTCAATACGGGTTAGGGTCTTGGTGCAGAACAAGCCCAAGGAGAATCTTACAAGCTTGGCTAATTAAGTGATTTAGACGTTAAGTTCATTTCATAGTCATTAAACACCATCAAAATACTCTTCCATGTCGGGATTAAAAAAAATTATTCATATTAGTAAACATGATTTTTATATAATAATTTTAAAAATAACCCGTGCAATTTTTGCACGGGGATTAAAACTAGTATCATAAAAAAAGAATTTACTTACAGCTGAGCTTAATAATTTTAAAATAAATTTTGGTACATCTATTTTACAATATATACTTACAACTTATTTTAAATAATTAAATCCATTAATATGTACCACGTATGAGATTTTAAACTACTACTACGTATTTGTTAAACCCCGAATACTCGGAAGTATCGTAGCACTATCCATATGGATATCATCAATCTCCTCTATCTCCTCTATTTATAAAAGAGGAGTCTTTTAGAGGGTTTTAATTGGCCCCCTTTTTTAGGAGAAAAAAATGACAATTCAAAGTCAAAAGTGGGGTTCCTAATTTTAAGGAAATTTATTTCCTTTGCATTTCACATTCCCATATTTCAATTTTCATATTTAGGCTTATGGTAAAATAATTATTTACATATGATCTTATGCTAAAAAATAAATACATAAAATAAAAATATCAAACTAATTAAAAAATCTCACTCCATATTTGGCAATTTTATTATGATTCCCATCGGCCTTTTCTTTTCAATTTTTCAATAGATTTATAATCAATAACAATAAAAAGTGTATTAATGTGACATTAGCCATGATTTAAAAACAATGAATTAATTTCTTTTGATTTCAAACATTTTGAGTTTTGATATGTATAAAAAATGAAAAAAAAAATGTATTAGTATGCAATAGAATGTTTATATTTTGTTATTAATTATAATCGGCAATAATTTTATTCTCGACTAAAGTCATTAAAATTAAATAAAGCTTTGTCAAAATAAAAACTCATATTTTTTATTAAAAAAAGTGACAGGATTAAATTATTATTACTAATAACTCAAAAACACACTAAACTTATCTATTATACACAACAAATTTCATTAATCCCACATTGACCACATGTGTGTACTTACCAAGTTGATTATTCTATCAAACTCAAAAGAACATTAAATATCATCCTTTAAAATCATCAAATAAGAATTTTAATAAATAAGAGACTTAATCAAGATTGAAAATACTTCATAAGACTTTTTAACTTTCACTTGATCGAATATTCTTTGGGTAATAACCTTTTATAACCACTTTGAATATATGAGATGAACTAATTGACTGAGAAAAAGATGCAGAGAAAATAATAGAAAATAAGAAAGAGTAAAGAGCGGCGCTAAGTTGACAAAAAAAGTGCTAATGATAAAATTACTCATTAAAAGTATTCCCAGAATAAAAAGGTATACAAAGGAAAGGGATCCTCAAAAGAAAATAGGTAAGAAAATGGCAAAAACACTGGGGCCAAGAGTGGGGAAAAAGGATTATACATCGGATGTAATACCTGACACCCTTACTAGTTTTTGAGTTTATTTGTATTTTTTCTGAGTATTTAAAATTTATAAGTAATATAATAATTTTTTAATGACAAAACTCAAAATTAATTATATTTTTAGGTATAGTTTTTGAGCAATGTTGATATTTTTTTAGTTTAATGTTTAAATGAACGAGCTCAAAAACTTTATAATAAAACTCAAATTCTGTAAAATATAACTCAAAAAGTTGTTAATGAAACTCAGAAAGTACATTATGAGATGTACTACCTCTGATGTACAATCCATAAACTGCCAAGAGTGTGTGTTATATTATGACACTTAACAATTTCCGTAACCCGTGAAGTGTAAACTATATAACGTACTCCCTCCTAGTCACTCATTTCTTCCCCTTTCTCTTTTACACAAAAATTAAGAAAATGAATTTGGACCACACAAAATACACTACCCCACTTACAGATGAATTTAGACCACACAAAACACACAACCCAACATCCAAAAAGGGAAAGAGGGAAGAAAACCCGACTTACCGAATAAGGAAAGAGGGAAGAAATGACCGACTAGGAGGGAGTATTTATATTTATATATATCACATTACTGTATAAATGTACTCCGTATACAATTAATTTTTAGGCGTTGAGTTGATCATGTGGTAAATTTTTAAAATGTTAATTTTTCAACACTAATGATATAACGTATATTCACACGCCATGATTAGAACATTAGATTTTTTTTAATGTAGACCCGTGCATTTTTTGCACGGGTTTAAAACTATTCTCATTTAAAACGGAATAATCCGTCCGAAACTTAAGACGGTTAAATCCCCCTCATAAAGAGCAAGTGAGGGTAAATGAATCCTCCTACTTACTCTCTCATTTGCTCTTTATAAAGGGATTGATCCGTCTTAAGCTTAAAACGTGTCATCCCATCTTAAATGAGACTTTATGGAGACCCGAGAGGCCTGAAGCCTAGAGGCATAGTGGATTGAATATAACGCAGCCGCAGAGAGAAAGGTAGGGATTGGATGCGGCTGCTACACTTTTGTTTTACTTATGACTTTCAGTCTTTGCTAACGTTATATGTTGCGTCCTTTTCATCCCCTCGATTCGTGTGCTTCTATGGCGCCCATCATTATCATGGAGCGTTTTTCCTGCTACTTAGCAACAAATATTAATTATTTTATAATTGAAATACTTTAAGCTTCATAAGTTCATAACTCTTATTTACAAGTTAAGAATTATAAGATTTTTTTCAACTGGTTGTCTTTCAAGAACTACGTTTTGAAGATAAATTTATTGCATTATGAACATGTAGCTCAGAGTTCTTGTGTATCAAAGTCAAAGTTTCAAATGTGACAATTTTTCTTCACTTCGTAATTCTTTAAAAGACGAGCTGTATGAAATAACGAGTCGTCATAACTGAATTCGTAAACATGAGTTATGGTTACTTGGAAATTTTTCGGAACAAAAAATGGGTACATTGTGTAAAGTGGCAAATTTCAGGACTATCACCTGAATTTTCCGAACTTTTTAACTACATAATCTTGAATCATTTAACAAAATCAGCAGAATAACATGTTTTATATTAATAACTGATAGATTCCACAAAATTATATACAATTCGTCTCTCGTCTTAGTATAAAACTCGCTTAAATAATGTTTCACTTGTATAAATGAGACAAATATATTAATAATCTTAATCATTTTACCTCTATCTTATCAAACATATTTAATCCGTTTTAAGCTAAACAAATAGATTCATCCCAAACAAAAATTGGTTAAATAAATAGTCGTTTTAAGAACCACTCATATGCAATAAGGTAATTGGGATTTGAATGTAGTAGTAGTAGAATCCTATGATCGGTAAGTTTCATAAATTACCATATAAATATCTGTATGAATTAATTATACGTAGTCACGATTTTCTATCCTAATATGGAGTATGATAATTGATAATCGTGAATATACGGGAAGTTGATATTGTGTCACATTGCAATCAAAGTATAATTGGTTAGTGTGGAGTTATGGACTATTCAACACAAATCGATTTCTTAGAGAGAAGATTGTATCATTCGATATAAAATAGACCTTACCAAATTACTCTTTCCATTCAACTCCACACTACACATTTCTTTTTTCACGTTTGTCAACGCGCGTTTTGCGTCGTAAATATAGTTCGCTATGTATTTGCAAAAATTATACGAGTTAGATATTTTTAATATACTCCTAAAGACGAATCAAACAAGATCCCACATGAATATATTTTCTCTTATGTATTAGCCGGAAATTGAAAGATTCTTCTTACTTGTGAATAGTCTCAAAAAGAGAAATGTGTAGTATGAAGTTGAATGGAGGGAGTATGTTTTTACTCTATGTGGTTAGATATTATTAGTAACACAAATTTTAATTTCAAACGAATATTATCCGTCTTAAGCTTAAGACGAGTTAAATACATATCAAATCACCTCACTTGTTGCCTAGAATATACCAAAATTTTCGTTTTTATTGTCATCACTTGATAATACTGACCGTCTTAAACTTTAGACGGATAATACTTATCTTAAGTAAGACTTACTGTATTACAAATTGACGAAAGTATTTGTCTTAGTTTTTTTTAAAGTAAAAAAATCAATTTCATTAATAATAATAAAAGTATGTTGTACAAGAATTGAAACAAAAAATAAAATAAACTTAATACAAATTTGTTAAAAGCAAACAAAACAAACTCATTCAAGCACAAAGATCGTTAGTAAATAAAAGCGCCTATGTATCATCTTCTAAAATATCGCTGTTTTTTCATACAACCAACTGCAAAAGGAGAAAAGCAAGATATTCATATCCGTTTTAAAAGAGACTAATTAGAATAACTAACTCTAGGTAGTTTGTTTACTCACGCCTCTATCCACAATTTCACAAAAGAAATCGACTGTTGAAAAACTTGACATGCTGCCTCCATATTTCAGTTACATTTTATAGGGAGTAATAATCTTTATTTATCCTATCCTATTATACAATTATACAATAAAGTGTTTCCTTATATATAACAAACATTTTCCCACCTTTCTCAACTCCCATCACTTTCTTGTTGGTGTATAATAAACTCTCCTATAAAAGACCCAACACTTAAAAAGACTGTGACATCAATTATACACTAGTTTTATGCCCGTGCAAAAAGATGCACGGGCTGTTGTTTATATGAGAGACGGTCGTGTTTTTTCCTTCTATATATAATAGCTGAGTTTTTTTTGGAGGACTGTGATTGGTAGTCAACTTTTAATTGATGAGGCCTACCATAATATTCTACTTCTTTTCATTTTCTCCTTTTAATTTATGACATCATCCCTTCATTTCATTATTTCCCCTAATGTTTCAGTTGAAGTATGAAAATAAAGTATATAAAATAAAATGAAGTATTTTAAAATAAAATAAAATTACAGCAAGTGATAAATAAAAAGAATTAAAACATAACCGTCTCTAATAAAAAAACAATGCGTGCATTTTTTTTTATATAAATACATTATTTTTCACTAAAAATTATGCTTTTGTCTTTTTTATTATATATTACTTACCCGTTTTAAACGTAAGGTGAATAGACACGTGCGTCTTAAATAAGAAATTGGAAACCGTATGTTAACAAACCACATATGTCCATTCATAAGCCCATATTAATCGAGTCCATGTCCTGTATGATAAGCCACACGACCCACGACCCACAGTCCACACTACTACACATACATATATTCCTAAACTTTGCAAACCCTAAGTGATGTTCATTAAAATGGTGTTCATTAAAATGATGTTCATCGGCTTCAGGCCTTCAGCCACATCAATATCCATCATTTTTTCCCTTGGTTATCTCTCTCTCTCTCTAATTATATCCTATATAAAAAAACTCTTAATCATACATCAACTTTTGCTTATTTGAAGGATCAAGTAATTTTAGTGGTTTAATCGTTTTTAAATCCAGTAAGTGAAAGATTGTGGTTGATATGCTTCTTATGCTTTAACATTTTTTAAGTTTAATAATCACAATTTTGTATTTACTTATATTTTTATTTATCATTTCTTAATTTTTTTGGTATTTTTAGAAAAAAAAATAAAAAAAGTCTTTTGATGTTATATTTTTATATTCAGAAGACTTAATTTGAGTTCTTTTCCAAAATTAATTTTGATATGTTATTCAAAATTATATATATTACATTTTTTATAAAAGAAGTCTATTAATCTAATAAAATTGGATTAGTGGTTTTGATTACATAAATGGCATGTCATATACACTCTTTATATTTTGATACTCATTATGTTTTGATTAAATAAATGGCATGTCATATATACTCTTTATTTATTTTACATTTTTTTTATATTTATATATGAACTTTTCTAATTTTATTTTTGTATATTATTTCTGGAATTTAAAATTCCAAATTATTTTAATTTTTGTATAAATTAATTTTTGGACTGTATACGGAGTGGAATATTTATGAGATGTAATTTCATATTGTGGTAATTGTAATAAGATTTCTTGAATATAAATTCAAATCATTTTTATGTTTTTATATTATTTCTGGAATATAAAATATCAACTCTTTTTTTTTTTATAATATAAATGTCATTTTAAAATTTTGCCGTCTTGATTTTTTTATATAATTGGATCATATTATATAATATCAATCATATATCATATATTATCATATTATAAACTGAGTGCATGAGAGAGAGTAATTAAATGGAGTGGAGTGGAGGATAGAGAGTAATTAAATGGTGTGTAAAATCTGTGGGTCCTACTTACCATGAAAAAGGGAAAAAAGTTGAGTTTTTTCCAGCCAATAGGAAGGCTGGAAAAAACTCAGCTTTTAGTTATAGAGGAGATTTATACTACTTCCTACTTTGTATATCAAAGGGATAAAATGGGAAATATGTGGTGGTTGTTGGTGGTTTATGTGGTAGTTTTTATTATTGTTGGTGGTAGTGGCAATCATGTAAATGGGTACCCAATGGAGGACTTAGTGGTAAATTTACCAGGGCAACCAAAGGTTGGGTTTAAGCAATATGCAGGTTACATTGATGTGGATGTTAAGTCTGGTACAAGTTTGTTTTACTATTTTGTTGAAGCAGATAATAATCCTGACCATAAACCCCTTACCCTTTGGCTTAATGGAGGTAATTTTATTTTTTTACTTTTCTTATAATATGTTCTTCAATGAAGACGGGTTGAGTTGTCTCTCACAAAAGACAAGGGGAGGGCACAACTCGACTCGTCTTCTGAGACTTGTTGTGTGTGTTTTTATTTGTTATTACTAAAGTTTTCATTTAAATGGGTAATTGTTTGTATTTATTAGATTCGTTTTAGGTAATTATTGTGTAAGACGGTCTTACATGAGATTAAATTTGGTTGTATTTAGGGTGTAGTATTTTATTTGGTATAAATTTGTAATCTTGGGTTCAGCAAACTGTTAAAAGTGTGAATCTTTTGGGATGAATGAAGTATATCAGATTAGTGCATTACCCAATGCTGATGTTTGGTTGGTTGTTGCTCTATAGAACAAAGTTGATTCGGTTAACACAAATTTTCATTTCAGACGGACTATTGCGTCTGAAGTCTCCAGACAGGTCATTTATAACCATTTTATGGTAAGATGTAATACTCCGTATCATTTACATCTGACCATAAAATGGTCACAAATGGCCTGAAAACTAGTAGTCCGTCTGAAATGAGACCTGCTGGTTAAATTTATCTTATGTGAGTATATGGAGATTATATTTTTTTTTTGGAATTTTATTTTCATTTAATAAACAGTTTAATTTTCAAATTAATTATGTGGTAGTAGACTAGTAGTAGTATACTACTTTGCAATTCAGTTATTCCATTGAATTGATATGTGGGTTGTGTGACTGTTAGCTACTACTGTACTTTATGGATTTTCTGAAAGTTGTGGAGAAAATGAGTGCTGATTTTTAGTTTGGTGATGAATTATAGTGCTTGGTCTCAGTCACAAATATTCAACAAGACTCGGCTTGTTTAGCCTAAAATACGTGTTAAGTCTCGTGTCAGTGTCCTGTATGAGGCAAGGGAAGGGAAGGTGATATAAGTCATGCACATGAACTTTTGTAGTGTGATTTCAGGAGTATATACTTAATAGTACTGTTTATAAATGGGATGTGAGTATATTGTGAATTGAATTGCCATCACAATTAGCTTCAAACGACGATGCCCAGAATGTAAGAAAGGCAGAAAATTACTCATAATGAAAATTGCGTCCAGAATTGACTCGAAATTACTATATTCCATCAGTACAACAAATGCTGTAAACTCAAGGAAAATCCAATTTGCAGGTCCTGGCTGCTCCTCTATGGGTGGTGGTGCCTTCACGGAACTGGGACCATTTTTCCCTACTGGTGATGGCAGGGGTCTTCGAAGGAACTCAATGTCCTGGAACAAAGGTTGGAACCCTTTTAGTTATTCTAATTTTGGCTGTTTTTTCAAGATGCTAATTTCCCTTCAGCTAGTCTTGTATGAGATGATCACATATGTGAAGCCAGCCTACAGTCAACTCCTCCTTAATTGTAGGGTTAATGGGTTCGTCTCACATGTGAGATCGTTTCATATAAGTTTTGAGGATTTTCCTGACACATCTGTTGGTTCTGTCATTCTGATTTGCAGCATCTAATCTTCTATTTGTTGAGTCACCTGCCGGAGTTGGTTGGTCTTACTCAAACACGACATCTGATTACAATGCTGGGGATGCCTCCTCTGGTATGGAACATTTGTTATGGCCGGATTTCCTCTTCGGTTAATTGTCAGTCATGAAAATAATACACCATTTTCTGAATTCAACCTCTTTTTTCCTTGCAGCTAACGATATGCTCACGTTTCTGCTCAACTGGATTAAAAAGTTCCCTGAATTTAAATCGAGGGATCTATTTCTTACTGGCGAAAGTTATGCAGGTTTGTGTCTGTACTTTTACATTTTCTTTCATCAATTTAGCCAAAAACTTTTGTTAAAATATCATCCTTGTTGAGAATTTAAAGATGCCGAGATTTGGATTGTATCATATATTAGAATATAACTATAATATATGGGTCTCAACCACCACCTTAAGGTTTTGGTTGAGATGGTTCATCTATCATCATATTGGATCTAGATTGGTGAGGTCCAACTCAGATTTAGATTCTACCTGAATCTGCCAGGTCTGAAATTTATAATCCATATCTGATTATCTGTCACTATAGGGTCTAACGACAGTGAAATTTTGCTCAGTTTCTATTTCCAGTTTCTAGGATCCGCTCCCGTCCACAATTAAGTATAGTCTAATTTTGCAGTTTTAGGCCTTCAGCAAAGAGCAATGTTGTTGGCTTCTTGCTGTTTTGCAGTTTCTTTCATTAGCAAATTCTTACCATAGTGGATGTCTATCATGCAGGTCATTATATACCACAACTAGCTGTTGCTGTGTTGGATCACAATGCTCGTTCAAGGGCCACAAAGTTGAACTTAAAAGGAATTGCTGTAAGAATTTTGCTTCTTTCCCTTTTGGAATTATGATCATTCTTGGTTTAGTCTTCAGTAGAGGCAATCCATTATTTTGTTTTCTACAGATAGGAAACCCTCTTCTCAGACTCGATCGAGATGTTCCAGCGACGTACGAGTACTTCTGGTCGCATGGAATGATCTCTGACGAAGTTGGTCTAACCATCATGAACGACTGCGATTTTCAAGATTACACTTTTGCAAGTCCACATAATGAATCAGATGCCTGCAACAATGCAATTGCACAGGCAAATACAATTGTTGGTGAATATATTAACAACTACGATGTTATTCTTGATGTCTGCTATCCGTCTATTGTGGAGCAAGAGCTACGTTTGAAAAAAATGGTAAGAGTTCTAGTATGCTTTACTTCTTACCCCTTGCACAAAAGATAAACAATATGGGTATCGTGAAATGACTCGTTATTGTTTTCTTAGTATATAATTCGACTTCTTTATACTTGATGATTAATGAATCTTAGCGGAAACCGAATCAATATCGAATTAAGGCTTTTTTGTTTTATTAACCTGAACTTTTTCATAGGCCACTAAAATGAGTCTAGGAGTTGACGTTTGCATGACCTATGAAAGGAGGTTCTACTTCAATTTACCAGAGGTACAGAAAGCTCTCCATGCAAATCGGACCAATCTGCCATATGCATGGTCGATGTGCAGCGGGTATGTACACTCCCTCCAATCCTCAATTCTCCCAGTTTACCACGATGCTGAACATACTTTTTTTTTTCTCTTTACCAGAAATGTCCAGAATGACTTGATATTCTTTATGTTTGAAATTCCTGTTCCTTCAGATTTCTAAATTGTTTTTGTTTCAGTGTTCTGAACTACAGTGACACAGATGGTAACCTGGACATGCTTCCTCTCCTCAAAAGGATACTTAACAATCGTATTCCTGTTTGGATTTTCAGGTAATTGCAAATGTGTACTAACATGGGGCATCTAGAAGATGATTGTCAGTCAAATTATAAATGATTAGTCATGCTAAGAAAAATGTCTGTTGCTTTTTTCTTGACAGCGGAGACCAAGACTCCGTTGTACCATTACTTGGATCCCGGACTCTAGTACGTGAGCTTGCTCACAGCATGAAATTCAAAACCACAGTCCCTTATGGTGCTTGGTTTCACAAAAGACAGGTAACATAATCTCTCCAATCTCCTTTCTGTTGCCCAATCTTGTTCCTATCCTAGACTCGTCTCATTTATTTTGGGGACCTGTGCCGAAACTACATTATTAGGCCGCTATTTGAAAGTAATTTTAAGACAGATTGTTTGTAATTTTCAGACCAATATGTACCTCGTATTTAGCTAATACGATATGCACATGGCTGCCTTGGTTGTCATTTGCTGACTAAGCCTTGGTTGCATAGATCAGCTATGAGAATCTACCATTCAAAGTTACTGTAACTCTGCTTTAAATTCCGGGCACGTCTATTTTGTAATAATGTTTCCTATTTTAGCCCAAATGAATAATTAAGGTGTCTTATCGTGTCGGATCATGAGAGCAGTGGAGACACGACACACAACCGAAGGGAAGTGTCGAAGTGACATACATACAGACACGACCTCAACTCATGTGATTGAGAATGTAATACGGATTTTGATTCTTGAAGTACTAGGACTAATTGTTTGAGTGCTCTGCTTGCATATGTCAAGAGCCAAGCATGACTCTTTTTCTTTCTCGTTTCCCTACTAAGCCCGTCTAAACTTGTTGTGATTACAGGTAGGTGGTTGGGCAACCGAATATGGGAATCTACTGACATTTGCGACTGTGAGGGGCGCTGCACATATGGTACCCTATACACAGCCATCAAGGGCATTACATCTATTCAGTTCGTTTATCCGAGGACGAGCATTGCCAAGTACAAGTGGTTCTCCCATAGGCGACTAACAAGAAACAGAATTACTTGACAGAGTTGAAACATTTGCGAGAAAATTGAGTATTGGGAAGGAATAGTGATTTTACTCTGTAATCTTCAAGTTCGGACTCAAAGGAGTTCGATTCTTGGTTATTTAAGGATGTAGAACAAGATTTGGAAGTACATTTATCGGCAATTTCTTACGGAGATGGAATTGTTCATATATTTGTACGGGTTTTTTTGGAAAAGTTAGCAGTTTTAGTCAGTTAGACAACTAGAAGACCTTTCAGAACAATGAAGGATAGTAGCGCACGTAGCTCAGTTGATAGAGCATTAGAGCGCAACATATGTTCGGCTTTTTGTTCCCCACTCTCTATGGGCAGCCAGCTAAATAGGGAGCGCTATTATTCGTCCTCGACGTAGTTACTTACATCGTTAACAAAATTAGTGAAATGGACAACTCTTCCCTCGCACAAAATAAATTCAACATCTCTTAACCGACAAACAAGATGGTTCTTCGTCGACAATTTAATTCGTTGGTCGACAAAATTCACTCTTTCTAAAAAAAAAACAATAACTCAACTTACAAATTCAAACATAGCCCAACATAAATCACACAAAAATACAATTTCTTCACTTCAAAACATAAATAAAATAAAATAATTGAACTACTCTCAAATTAAAGTATTACCCCCTTAAAACTATCACACGACAACCCGGAGATATATGTCCACTATTGCTCAATTTATTATTCATATAATCCATTAACATCCTAGTAAAATACAAACGTATAACCTAAAAGTAAGGACGTGATGCTTTCCAAAATTCTCAATCATAAAATCTCAAAATCATACTACCAAACACTATCAACATTTACAAACAACACTACCTACAGAAGTTCCACCACAAAACCCAACAACAGCCCATGTTGCACATCTAGCTTAATACCACCAGTCCACCCAATGTAACACCGTCTCTTAAGGCCTCTCAACACCACCTTCTCTAATATCGCTTACTACCTAGAAGGCTAGAACTACTCCTATAACATGTAATCGATCAATTCAAATTTCATCCTTTCATTTCTGAAAATCTCTATTTAATATCGTATCGCAAATCCTTCGTAACTTTTAGCTCACACTCCAATCTAATGCGTAATATTCATGGCTTTGGACGGGTATTTGGTTGAGTTTAGAGCGTATTCGACCGACTGGGGAGGCACTTGATCGAGTTTAGTTAGTACTCGGTTGAGTGGGTGATGTTGAGTGTTTTGGTTGTTTGGCCCTCGATCGAGTAGAAGTGTACTCGGTCGATTAGTAGTGTTCTTGATCGATCCGAGTAGTGTAGTGTACTTGGTCGAGTAGATGCGTACTCGGCTGAGTGGTGGTGTACTCGGTCGAGTGAAGTGACACTAGGTCGAGTGGGTGGGATCTGGCCCATCTGGGTACTTTTGAGTCGTCTCTGCCGTGTTTCACTCAAACGAGTTTGGGTTACTTATTCAAGTAGATTGAGTAACTCGACCGAGTAGTGTCGGGGCTACAGTTTTCGTGTTTTACCTTCTTTTCTTGAGGAGGGGGTTATATGATATAAACCCCATTTTAATTTAAAATATCTCTCCATCTTTTCCCACATATCATCTCTTTAACTTCTTTATAAACTTTTCTAATCATCCTTTAACCATCTCTCATCATCTCAAATTCTCTTCCCAATATTTCTTGAGAAACTCTTGGAACTAAGACAATCATAATACTTTCTCACAAGTCACAACCACTTCGGGATATGAGATCAACATTTATATGATACAATAGGTTTTTCTTAAGACGGACATATCCGTCTTAAAATAAAACGGGTCAAATAACACACTACAAGAATCAGTCCTTGCACCGACCGCACATTCCGACCGCTATTTAAAACGAACGCTAATATAACTTAGCGACCGAAAAAAGTCGGTAATCAAAATATCAGTCGGTAAAATTACCGACCGACTTGAAATCGGTCGCTAATGGGAGATTTCGGTCGGTAAGCATTTGAAATACCGACCGATTAGGCAAACTTACCGACCGACTGACCAATCGGTCGGTATATATTCTGATATGAGAAAATCAAAACGACTATCCCTCATTCTGTTATTACTCACTCACTCTCACTCTAACCCTTTCCCCAAACCCGACGACCACCGCCACTCACCCACCGTCGACGCCGCCACTCACCTGCCCTTCTCACCTGCCGACCACCGCCCCCCCTTTTTCAACAACCACCTTCTCTCTTCTAATAATTTGATAAAGGTATGATTTTCTCTTAATTCTTGTGTTTATAGTTGTTTTAATTGTGTTTATGTTTGTTTTTACCCTTAATTTTATGTTAGGATTTGATTATTTGTTGTTATTAGAATGAAATTTAGAGTTGTATAAGTTAGGGTTAAGGTTAAGTTAAATTGGGGGTTTTTTAATTTGATTTGATTGAAGTTGGGTATATGATGTATGTGTATGTTTGGGTAGTAAATTTGCAATTATATTTTGGTATTGATTAATTTGATGCTAGAATATGTTAGAATATATGATTAATTTGGTAGTAAATTCTATGATTGAAATTTGATTATGTTAGAATATATAATTGTTAGTATGTTCAAGAGGTTAGTAGTAGATATATGTTGTTAGTAGTAGTAGAATATATAATTGAATGTTGGTTAAATTTGGTAGTTAGTTGGTTAAAATTGGTAATACGAATTAGTATTTAGATTGCCTATTTAGTAAGAATGTAGATTGTCTCAATTAGTTGTTGGATTGCCTAATTATGTTATATTTATGTATTTATATAGATTTGTAATGAAGAGGGTTGAACGAGAATGGATGTATGAAAGGGTTGATGCTAGGAAGATGGTTAAGTATGAGTTTGTATGTGGGGTGAATAGTTTTCTTGAATATGTTAAAAGTCGAGATGAATTTAGGAATTCACAACTAATTAGATGTCCATGTGTAAAGTGCAAAAATTTGAAATACTTGAGTGAATTCGTGGTACAAGAACACCTTATTAGTAAAGGTTTTACGGGAAATTATTATGATTGGGTGTGTCATGGTGAGCCTTACTCCTTGAAAATACCAAACAATGTACCAAACACTACTCAATCTCCCATAAGAGGACCATATCGAGAGATGGTAATAGATGCCTTAGGTGACCGTGCATTAGAACATATGGAGGAACCCCCTATCGGTGAAGAGGAAACTCCACACCCTCAGTTGAAGAGTTTTTTTGATATGTTAGATGCGGCGGAGAGACCTTTATATGAGGGGAGCGATGTGTCGGTGTTACAAGCAGCTGCAAGGGTTGTTAACATAAAATGTGAGCACAACTTATCGCACAAATGTGTAGATAAGATTGCTTCCTTGATTGAGGATGTTATACCTCGGGGAAATGTGATGACCCGCATGTGACAACCCTCGCGAATGCGGAAATATAAAACATACAAGCATGTGAATTATATAGCGGAAATAGGTGGTTTTAAAAACTTTTATTCATGCAAGTTAAATAAAACGAGGAGTGTCAAAATATTACAACTAAATGCGGAAATACAACAAAGAGACGGGGTCTCTTAAAATGTTAGCAAAGAACAAGTGTTTAGCAAAACTAGCTAATATCGTCTAGAGGTGAAAACTTCCAAGGACAACGCCCGCTAGCTCACACCCGAACCCCAAAATATCATATCCAAAAAGTCATCCAATGCAAGCAACCTGTTCATTCATGAAAACATGAACGCCATAGTCAGTGGGGAGTAA
>JAIUZE010011807.1:0-51001 GCA_022085475.1 Heliosperma pusillum | reverse complement strand
TTACGAGTATATGGCGTCTTGACCATTCTAATTCTAAATGAGTATCTTGGACCATGACATAGATAGGCCGTACTGTCTTTAACGAGCATATGGAGTTCACAGCTTGATAGCTTTTGTGTCCCGGCTTGGTGGGTTTATCTCCAAGTCAGGGCATGGCTGCCTTATCCATTTTGGGACTGGAGCCAGCTTAAGTACTAGCCATCTCTGCTTAGGGGGTCGCCTAGTAGAGTTTCTCATAGACGGTTATGTCATGGGACGGGGAACGGAATAGCTGTTGTCGCTAGGTCGGATCAGTCTAGGACTAGGATGTGTTTCCTACCTTGTGGTATAGCCTCGAGTTACAGAAGTAGACTATCGCCGTACTAAGAACTTATGCCTGTTTGTAGACGTATTGGTCTTTCATGTTTGTATGATTCTATGAGTTCTAGAAGGTGAGATGCAAGCCGGCTGGGATTGATAGAGTTTGGATTACGGATGTTAACGGAAGTCACCTCTGTTAGTGTTGCTTCAGGTTTGAGTGTATCATGGCCATGTTTCTGAGAGGAACCTCTGAGCTAGCATACCAGCTTCCCTACCTCGAGTTATAGTTTATTATCGGTCTCACATGATAGCTTTCACATGCGAGGTTATTTGTTAGTTATCTGTTTCATAACATGAAAAGCATATCATATATGTTAAAGTTTTGTATTATTCATATACATTGCTTTTATGTTATTCATGTTTCATTAAACTTGACATTTCGTGGCTGGGAGGGCTCGGAGTTACTCCCCACTGACTGTGGCTTCCGTGTTTATATTTAATGCGGTCGAACAGGTGGTGAAGGCATACATTGGGTACATTGACGAGCTAGCGAGCGAAGTATTACCTTGGACCTATATTCGGTTCTTAGATTGTATATTATTATACACTCTTTCATTTCCGTATTTATACGGGAGATATGTCTCCCGTCTTGTATAATTCTTTTTAGAATATTATTTCCGTTTTGTAATGACCCTTTTTATTTATGACACCCTTGGTTATGTATTTAAATTATTTTTTCTTTCCGCAAATTTGAGGGTGTCACAGCATAAGGCTTATGAGCCACATTAGAAGTAGCTCGGGGAATGAAAGGAGCGGGAGCTCTTGTACTAACATTTGGAGGAGGATTGAATCTCCTCTTTTTGGCATAAGAGTTGGAGGACGAAGGAGTAAACGACCTCTTCCCATAGAAATTATGACTAGGAGTGAAAGAAGGAGAGGGATTATTCATCATAGCTTCATCCCTAATGGCCTTCATAGAGTTCTCGGCCCATAAAGCATCATCATATAAATCCCCAAAGGAAGTAGTATTCCTTCTCACTTTACTTTGGAGTAAAGAACTAAGCTTGTTGCGGTAGTAGAAAGCTCGGTCCTCGTCATCTTTGATAAGCCTCGAGGCAAAGTGAGCAAGCTTGTTGAACTCCGTAGTGAAGTCTTGTGCCGACAAGTTACCTTGCTTGAAGTCAATAAACTCCTTGAGCCTTTGTTGCTTTAGCTCCTTAGGATAAAATCGACCTTCCACTAGAGCTTTGAAACAAGCCCAATTGAAATCATCTTCAAGAGTAGCGGTGGCACTAGTAATCGCCCACCAATTATCTGCTTCCCTTACAAGGAAGTGCTTTGCAATCCTTACCTTGTCCTCTTCATGGACTTGGTATAGATCAAATTGTTTCTCCATTTCTCGGAACCATTTCAATAGCTCGGTAGGGTCCGGCTCTCCACCGTAAGGTATAATCTTACTCCTAGCTATTTGGCTTGCCACCCAAGCGTAGCCTCCTTGGTGGTTATCTTCTCTACGAGGGGGAACTTGGTTGGCTTGAGCGATAGCTGCACCTTGTTGATTCTTCAACACTTGCGTAAGAGCTTCTAGCATAACGTTCTCTACTACTCGAGGTCTAACCATCTTCATAAGAAACAAAAACAAAACAAGTTAATCCTAACACTTAGCATAAACAAATAGACTACCAAGTAAAATCCTTAACTTTTACCCATCTCTCATTTATTATTTCAAGGTCAAGTAGTTTAAGTTTAGGGTTCACGTATGTGCGTCGGGAGCGATAAAGCTCTGATACCAACTGTTACAACCCTCGCGAATGCGGAAATAAAACATACAAGCATGTGATTAATACAGCGGAAAATACAGTGTTTTTAAAACTTTTCACATGCATATAGAAAGGTACGAGGAATGTCAATAATTACAAACTAAAATATAAAATACTAAAAAGAGACGAAGTCTCTCAAAATGTTATCAAATATCAAAGTAATTAGCAACATGCTAAAAATCGTCTAGAGGTGTTATATCCAGGCCAACGCCAGCTAGCTCACACCCGAACCCAAAATACCACAAGCAAAAAGCCATCAAATCAAGCAACCTGTTCATCCATGAAAAACATGAACGCCGCAATCAGTGGGGAGTAACTCCGGGTTCTCCCAGCCATATCAAATTAAACATACATAAACAGAAATACAAAAGTAGAAGCATGCATATATAGATATACATGTGAAATACGAGAAGGATAAATAGGCAATTCAATATGTAAAGATATCGGTACATGGAGTACAAATCCGTAACCATACTATGATAGAAAGACTCGGGGATGACACTCTTAGGCAACCATACACTCACTAAGGCTTGCATCTCACCGTCAGCGGCATACGTTTGATAAGATTGAGACTCAACAAACAAATCATGCCAAGTCAACCAAAGATCATGAATAATCAATCATATAATCATCCAATCAAACGTACAATACGTTGACGACATCTCTCACGGTAAACGCCACGCACTAGCACCGTGTCCCTGCAAGTATGATTAAAAGGCATCCACGGGATAAAACTTTGCCCTGAACGCATACACGATGCTACATTTCGTATATGTAGACTAATTTCCTCCTGGTAGGACGACGATGTAAATGCCCGGTCCTAGTCTAAACCTGGCCAGACTCTCGGAATAAACCATTTTCCGATTCGACAAGCGATGACATTTCGCATCCAAGACTCGGTCAATCATAGACGCCGAGTACCCCAAATTTGGTCAACCTTCACGAAAGAGGCGGAAAAGAGCACAAGCCTCATAACAAGCGGTACGCTACATGCAAATGACACAACCTCGCAAGTATACAACATTTGACGGCCGGGTCGATCAACGCAAAGCGTTCGCCTCCCAACAACGTCGTCATATGCCCACTAACACATGCAATTAAGCAGTAAGGATACACTCCCCGTTCCGACATTCCAGCCTTACGAACGTGGAGGTAGCCAAGGGAATGAGAGTACAAAGCACATAGAAAATTAGTGCTCAAACCGTAACATTTGTAAAACCGACTCAAAGTGGTACATATCAAAACCGTCACAAAACATGCGATACAAGCGAAGGAATTATCATATATTCGAAACATTAACATTTAAAGTCAACTTATAAAGTCAAACTCGGAAGTCAACAAAAGTCAAAGTCAAACCCGAGACCCGAGACCCGAGACCCAAACCCGACAATTGGAGTGGGCTACAAACAAATCATCAATGCAAGAAAACTAAGTCCAAAGGGTCAAGGAAAGTCAAAGCGGGAACTAGAAATCAAAAGTTCAACTTTGGAAAAACTGGCAGCAAGAAACGCTGCCCGCGCCAGGCAACGCTGCCAGCGTCCTGGTCTCAGGCACGCGATCCTCATTTTTCAACTTGTCATCAACATACAAAACTTATCATATATCAATACAAACCATCAATTCTCATATCAATTAACAACTAACAACAACCATCAACAACAATACAATTCCTATGATTACTAACCTTATTCTAAATACGATTTCTAACATAGAAAACACATTAAAAACACGTAAATGATATCGAGTAACCCTTCACCGTTACCTTTTCGCGTCTTCAATCCGCGTCGATGTCCTCTTCTATCAAGAAGTAGTCTTTGTCGGGGTCTTGGAGGTCACCACTTACAATTAGATAATAAAAGATGAATATAATTCACCTTTGAGAAAGACGGATAAATTGAAAAGCGAGAAAGACGGTAATTTTATTACCAATACGGATAGAGGACGATGAGAGGGAAAGAATAAGACGATCTTAGGTGAATTTGAGCGAGAAATGAATGAGTAGAGACGATTCTAAGTTTGATCAAATATGGAGGCTAGGGTTTTTGGGGTTTCTTGGTGAGGAAGGAGAAGATTGAATGTGAGGGAGTTAGGGTTATGAGGGAGTATATGAAGGAGTATATGGAGTAAGTGGAAAAACATATGGGAAAAGTCCAAAAACGTCTTAAGACGTAAGTTACTCGAAATCTCGCGTAAAGTCCAAAAACGAACTCGGAAATTCTAAACTAGACACGGGAAATTTAATTCTAAACTAAAACTAAATTTCGCTGAAAAGTATCCGTAAAATATTTTTACTGTAAAAATAGGGTATATTTGCTGGTGTTACATAGTAGCTTTGGCATCCTCTTTTAAACCGAATGCTTTTAATGTTGAAGCTGACGGAGAATGGTAGTTGTCAGAGTTTAAAATTTGTGAAGTTTAATGTTCGAATGGGTGAAGTCGAGAGCACTTAAGGAGACTCTTTTGAGTGTTGTGATACCACTTATTTTGCTTTCGTTGCTCGAAATCCGATGCAATGAAATTTATCTTTTGACTATTTTTGCTTGCCTAGATCCTCTCCTTATGTAGAACACCTTTACCATGGATCTTGCATTCCATCATGTTCACCATTCTTATTCCCTCAATAAGGGGGTCTAAGAATGGATTTAACTTTTGAGAGTACATTTCTCTCGTTAACTTTTAATTTCGTGTCGACATTCGACCGTTATATATGAAAACGTTTTTTCGCTTTTTCCCCTTTATCGAGTCTTATTTGTGATTCTGATCTTTGGTATGCCGCCTAGCTCCTGGTCATATTTGTTGAATATGTAACTATTTTAAGTTGATGCTTCGAGATCTGTTCAAAGTCGATGTCATATCTGTAAAATTTTAAGTGATTTTGATTATAAATCTTGAACATTTTGTGTTGTATTTACAAATTTTATTTTTCTTTTTGGGTTGAAAATTAATTTTTCACATCTTCTTCAGAATTTTAATGTAACAACCCGAAAAGTACCCAATTTGCTTAGCAATAGCTTATGGATACTTTTCAGTAGAACTTAAGTTTTAATATAGGAATTTTTGTTCCGAGTCGTATTTTGAAATTCCGCGTTCGTATTTGGAATTTTTGAGAGATTTCATGAAAAGACCGTTTTTGGTCATCTTTGACTTTTCTTGACTTTTAAACCGTCTTTGACTTTTCCTTGACTTTTAAAGTCGTCATTGACTTTTTATTTATTTTTAAGTCGTCTTAAACTTTTCTGAACTTTTAAGCCATTTTGACTTTTTCCGACTTTTTAGTCGATTTTGACTTCCGTTGACTTTTTCCGACTCGTCTCATAAGTATGAAGACCGAAATTTTATTTAAAAAAAATAATATTTTTGATTTATTTTTTATTTAGATTTATTAAGATTTATCATAATTTAATATAATTATTTTGAATTTATTCGGAATTTAAAGAATAACGTTTACGGTTTTAAACGAACGTCATTTAACTATTCCCGACTCATCGTAAAGCGCGAAACAAAATCGAAACTCGACTTTGGCATGAGTCACCCGCGCGTGTCATCGCTTTCCACTCACCATTAGATATTTTATTTATTTTGATTAAAATAATCAAAATATCTAGATATTTAATTACTTTATCGATCCGTCAACGGAGATTACGCAAAACGAGCAAAAACAGACCCGAATCACCTCAAACCACACGGCTCCTTAAAGTCCTCTAATGGCCTTGATATTTTGATTACTTTTGATTACAATATAATAATATCTAGATCACTATTCGCTTTATCGATCAATTAACGAAAATTACGCAAAACGCTCGAAATCAGACCCGACAATCACAATTCCACACGGCACACTTACCCACTCTTACGCCTTGATATTTTCATTATTTTTCATTTTAATATCATAATATCTTGATATTAACTTTATCGTAAATTATATTAAATCGTTTACCGTAAAATAATTATTAAACGCGAGTCAATTACGTAACAACGAATTCAAAATCCGACAGCCTTATTTGCCTATAAACACACGGCTCCACCACCCATCATAACTCACAAACAACTTTTCATCTATCAACAAATCAAATAAAGATCAAAACATCACTTTATTTAATCGTTCTTCGTGTTCTTCATCGTTCATCATTTGTTCTTCATCGTTCTTGAGCAAAACCTGCATAAAATCTTCGTTTCTTAATTAAATCCTTCCTACTTTATATTTCTAGACTCTCCTCTTCGCTCTCCATCTTCACGTACGGTTTATTTTCAATTCCGTCAAGATCGTTTTCAACACTTTAATTATGAGAAATTTAGTTTATGTGCTAATAATGTTTTTCTTGTCATATTTTTATAGGGGAAGATTTTGAAGACGAGTTTGGAGACTCGTACATTTTGGGTGAAGATTAGGAGAAGGGTTCTTATTTATATACTTCTTATTATTTTTGTGCTAAGTGATTTTGGCTAGCTAAGGTAACAATTCCGTTTTACTCGACGAATTAATGTCACATAGGTTTTAGTTTATGTTCATGTTATGGTTATTTAGGATTTGAGTTAGTAATATAGCCTTTAGTTTATTTATTTGGATTTTGGTTCATCTTTATTTTTGGTTCATGTTTTTATGATTTATGGATTTTTAGTTAGTAATATGTTAAGTAGTAATTATTATGTTGTTTTATGATTTTTATGTTGTATGGAATTTTTGTGATGTTTGATGATTTTTGATGATTTTATGTTGTATGGAATTTTTATGATGTTTTATGATTCTTGATGATTTTTAAGTTGTAGGAAATTGTTATGATGATTTAGTGTTCTTGATGATTTTTAAGTTGTAGGAAATTTTATGATGATTTAGTGTTCTTGAAGAATTTTAATGATTTTTACTAAGTTATGATTTTTATGTTGTTTATGAAATTTTAACAAGTTTAGTGTTCTTGAAGAATTTTAATGATTTTTACTAAGTTATGATGTTTATGTTGTTTTAGTGTTCTTGACAAATTTTGATGATTTTTAATAATAATGATTTTTGTAAGGATGGATGTTAAAATGGTTGTTTGATGATTAAAACAAGTTGGAATTGATTTTGGTGTTGTTTGTTGGTGAACCGTGGGGAAGGGCTGAACCGGACCAATCAGACCGGTCCAGGCCGGTTCAGACCGGTCTGGGTTGGTCCATGGTGGGTCCGGGATTTGGTCCTTGGGTTGTGTCGATGTTTGATTGATTGGTTGTTGTTTTGACGGGTTTTAAATATGTTAAAGCATGCGGGAAATATTAGGAAACGGTTTTTTAGTAAAATCGAATCAAAGGCCAAAACAGCCCAATTCTGTCCGTGAGGCCAAAACAGGCCCATGTGGGTCCGGCCCAATTCAGTCCGTGGGTCCCACCTTGGGACTTGTGTCGGTTTTTGAGTTATCGTCATTTTTATCGTGTTTTGTAATATTTAGCAAGTGGGAAATATTAATAAGTAAAATATTTAATTAAAAAGGTTTTTCATCAAATTATTATTTCTCACATGTTAGAAATTATAAGACGAGATCGTAGTTTATTTTGATATCCTTTAAGTCAAGCGGGGTTTTACGTAAGATTTAATAATTCACATGTTAGAAGCTTTATTAAAATAACATGTAATGAATATGTTGATTTTATGTCTATGTGATAAAGACTCTGTTTCTATCCGGTTTGATCCAACGGGTTTGGTCAAACTAAGATCTAGTCAGCCCCGATTTGACTGATGACCCGTCGCGGGACTCGGGTCGGGGATTTGTCTTCAAGAACGGTTGTATTTAATTACTGAATTAGCCTTAGTAGATATGAGGCGATATGATATTTGATTTTAATGTATATGCAATTAGTCACATGATAGGATGTGTTCCCGTGACTGTTTGTTTATATGGTTGGTGTCGTGTTGACTAAGTACCCATAGAGAATTATGGATATATGGCGTCTTGAGCATTCTAATTCTAAATGAGTAGCTTGGACCATGACATTGATAGGCAGGTACTGTCTTTAACGAGTATATGTTCACTTGTTGATAGCTTTTGTGTCTCGGCTTGGTGGGTTTATATCCAAGTAGGGGCATGGCTGCCTGATCCGTTTTGGGACTGGAGCCAGCTTAAGTACTAGCCATCTCTGCTTAGGGGGTCGCCTAGTAGAGTTTCTCATAGACGGTTATGTCATGGGACGGGGAACGGAATAGCTGTTGTCGCTAGGTCTGATCAGTCTAGGACTAGGATGTTTTCCTACCTTGTGGTATAGCCTCGAGTTACAGACGTCGACTATTGACTGTTCTAAGAACTTATGCCTGTTTCTAGAAGTATTGGTCTTTCATGTATGTATGATTCTATGAGTTCTAGAAGGTGAGATGCAAGCCGGCTATGATTGATAGAGTTTGGATTACCGATTGTTAACTGATTCACATGATTACGTGTTGATTAGGGTTTGAGTGTATCACGGCCATGTTTCTGAGAGGAACCTCTGAGCTAGCATACCAGCTTCCCTACCTCGAGTTATAGTTTATTATCGTTTTCACATGATAGCTTTCACATGCTAGGTTATTTGTTAGTTATCTGTTTCATAACATGAAAAGCATATCATATATGTTTAGGTTTTGTATTTTCCATATACATTGCTTTTATGTTATTCATGTTTCATCAAACTCGACATTTCGTGGCTGGGAGGACTCGGAGTTACTCCCCACTGACTGTGGCTTCCGTGTTTATATTTAATGCGGTCGAACAGGTGGTGAATGCATATTTGGGTACATTGACGAGCTAGCGAGCGAAGTATTACCTTTGACCTATATTCGGTTCTTAGGATTGTATATTATTATACACTCCTTTTATTTCAGTATTTATACGGGAGATATGTCTCCCGTCTTGTATAATTCTTATGTAAAATATTAGTTTCCTTTTTGTTTGACCCTTTTTATTTATGACACCCTTTGTTATGTATTTAAATTATTTTTTTCTTTCCGCAAATTTGAGGGTGTCACAGTTGGTATCAGAGCATTTTTGCTCCCGACGCACGTTGGTGTACCCTTGCATAAATAACTTGACCTTAATAAATAATAAACCGTGAGATAGAAGGGTAAGATGGGTAGATTAGGATTTATGTTGTAGTCTATTTGTTTATGCTAATTGTTAGGAGTAACTTAATTTGTTTTGTCTCTTATGAAGATGGTTGGACCTCGTGTAGAAGAGATCGTTGTTGGTACCAACCAGGTCCCTCCTCATAGAGAAGACAATGGCCAAGGAGGCTATGCTTGGGTGGCTAGCCAAATTGCTAGGAGCAATATTACGCCTTATGGTGGTGAACCGGACCCTACCGAGCTCTCGGAATGGTTTAAAGAAATGGAGAACCAATTCGACCATTACCAAGTCCTTGAAGAGGACAAGGTAAGGATTGCTCAGTTATTCCTGGTAAGGGAGGCAGACTACTGGTGGTCTATTTCCAATCCCACCGCTATTCTAAAAAACAATTTCGAGTGGGAACGTTTCAAGTCTCTTGTTGAGGACCGATTTTGTCCCTTGAAGTTCAGTCAGCAAAGACTCAGAGAATTCATCGATTTCAAGCAAGGTGATTTAATGACCCAAGACTTCACTACTCAATTCAACCAGCTTGCTCGTTTTGCGCCAGGACTCATCAATGATGATGACGATAGAGCTTTTTACTATCGTAATAAGCTAAGTGCTTTGCTCCAAAGCAAAGTAAGGAGGAGCTCTACATCTTTCGGGGAATTGTATGATGATGCCCTTCGGGCCGAGGACTCCATGAAGGCCGTTAGTGAGGGGGCAAGGATGAAGAGTCCATCTCCTTTTTCTTTTGTCAATCCAAGGTCAAATTCCCTTAACCAAAGACGTTTCACTTCCTGTTTCTCTAATGCCGATGGTAAGAGTAAACGTCCATCCTTTCCGAGCAACAACGATCTTAGGGATCGTATCTGTTTTGGGTGCAAGCTGCCTATACATCCAGGTATTGGCTGTTTTAACAAGCCAATTGTGTGCTATGCTTGTCGGAAACCGGGACATAAGTCTAATATATGTCCTGAAAAGAAGAAGACAGCTTTTACGCTAGATGCTTTTGGAAGGCCGGTGCTCAACCAGACGTTATGATTGGTATGTCTTCAATTTAAGAAATACCGTGTTTAATTTTATTAGATACGAAAGCTTCTTTATCATTTATTTCAAGGAGATTACCCGACAAATTACCCCTCAAAGCTTCAACTGGAGAAAGTACTCCTATATCTTTACCGTCCGGAGATAGTGTCTGATAGTTTCACTTCCTTAAATCAGCCTCATTTCTTTTCTCGCCTTAGTCTCTTAATTTTTTCTTATCTTAGTCTTTAATAATGCTTCCTAAGGTTCCTAGTATCCTGAGCTTTTATCCCTACTCTCGTGAGAGGTAGTTTTCTTTTAGCTATCGTAAGGGTTAGTGGAGGTGTTTTGAAGGAGTTTCGAACATGATACCTAACCATCCTATGGAGCTAGTTTCGAGTTTAAATGATTATGGAAAATGGAGAAAAAGTTTAGGAAGGAACTATCCTAGTGGTTTTAGACTATGAAAGCTTAATGTTGCAATATCGTTTAGAGGATCGAAATAATCTTAATAATAGTTGTAGTTGTGGTTAGAAAGTAGGGTGATTTTAATGTTACTTGGGAACCCGAGGCTAAAATGTTAGCCAAATATTCCGAGCTATTTGCTTGAGGTAAATCCCCTTCTTTCTTTCATATTTCAATTCAATTTATTCTTTCGAATATTCCGTTCCTTCTATCGATTATCACTTCTCTTGGATAGATTGCTATAAGCCTTAGTTAGAAAATTTAGGCATAGATAACCGAGTAATTAGCTTTACTACGAAAATTTTGAACTAAATGCTTTTGGAAATGTTATGATTTCAAGTATTTGACCGTCAAGGAGTGTTGAGACTTGTTATTGGAGACGTTCGATAACTAGTTTCTCATAAATTGATGCGAAAATGTATCTTTTAAAGTCTTTGCTTTGGGAAAGCGATGTTTCTTAAACTGCACGAGATGAGAACTTTACGTACAATGATAAGAATACAGTTTTTATTACAAGTATATTTTTAACAGTTTTGAAATAGACCTACATATATGTTACGTTCCTTCTTCTAAGTTTCGAGGACGAAACTTTTTAAAAGGAGGGGTGATTGTAACAACCCGAAAAGTACCCAAGTTTTCTAGTAAAAATATTTAATAACACTTTTCAGTAGAACTTAAGTTTTTAAAATAGGAATTTTTGTTCGGAGTCTTATTTTGAAATTCCGCGTTCGTATTTGGAATTTTTGAGGGATTCCATGAAAAGACCGTTTTTAGTCATCTTTGACTTTTCTTGACTTTTAAGTCGTCTTTGACTTTTCATTGACTTTTTAAAGTCGTCATTGACTTTTTCTTGACTTTTAAGTCGTCCTAAACTTTTCTTGACTTTTAAGTCATCTTCGACTTTTCTCGACTTTTCAGTCAACTTGGACTTCCGTTGACTTTTTCCCGACTCGCCTCATAAGTTTGAGGACCGAAATTTTATTTAAAAAAATAATATTTTTGATTTATTTTTATTTGGATTTATTAAGATTTATCATAATTTAATATAATTATTTTGAATTTATTCGGAATTTAAGAATAACGTTTACGGTTTTAACCGAACGTCATTTAACTATTCCCGACTCATCGTAAAGCGCGAAACAAAATCGAAACTCGACTTTGGCATGAGTCACACGCGCCCATGTCATCGTTTTCCACTCACTTGAGATATTTTGATTCTTTCGATTAAACTAATACAAATATCTTAGATATTTGTTACTTTATCGATCCGTCAACGGAGATTACGCAAATCGAGAAAAATCAGACCCGATATCACCTTGTTCCACACGGCTCTCCTACCCACTAATAGACCTTGATATTTTCATTACTTTTGATTAATATATCATAATATCTAGATAACTATTTACTTTATCGATCAATTAACGAAAAATACGCAAAACGCTCGAAATCAGACCGGAAGTCACCATTTCACACGTCTACTTTAGTCCTCTCTTAGGCCTTGATATTTTGATTACTTTTCATTACAATATCATAATATCTTGATATTTGGTGTAATTAACTTTATCGTTAATTATATTAAATCGTTTACCGTAAAATAATTATTAAACGCGAGTCACTTACGTAACAACAATTTCAAAACTCGACATCCTTATTTGTCTATATGTACACGGCTCAAACCACCATCACTACTCACAAACAACTTTTCATTGAACAACAAATCAAATTAAGATCAAAACATCACGTTCTTTAATCGTTCTTCGTGTTCTTCGTCGTTCATCTTTTGTTCTTCATCGTTCTTGACTGGCAAAACCCTATAAAATTCTTCGTGTAGGCTGATAATCCATCCGTAATTTTATATTTTAGACTCTCTCTTCGCTTCCTCATCTTCACGTTATGTTTTATTTCAATTCAGTCAAGATTCATTTTCAAACTTAATTATGGAAAAATGCATATTTTTAGTTCTAATAATGTTTTCTTGTCTTTTCTTATAGGGGAAGATTTTGAAGACGAGTTTGGAGACTCGTATATTTTGGGTGAAGATTAGTAGGAGGGTTTCTTATTATTATACTTCTTATTATTTTGGTGCTAATTGTTTTGGCTAGCTAAGGTAACAATTCCGTTTTACTCGACGAATTAATGTCACATAGCTTTAGTTTTGGTTCATGTTATGGTTATTTATGATTTTAGTAGTAACATGAGAAGATATGGGATTTTTATGTTGTATGGAATTTTTATGTTGTTTTTTGGTTCTTGATGATTTTTATGTTGTATGGAATTTTTATGTTGTTTTATTGTTCTTGATGATTTTTATGTTGTATGGAATTTTTATGTTGTTTTATGGTTCTTGATGATTTTTATGTTGTATGGAATTTTCATGTTGTTTTATTGTTCTTGATGATTTTTATGTTGCATGAATTTTTATGTTGTTTAGTGTTCTTGAAGAATTTTGATGATTTTTAATAAGTTATGATTTTTATGTTGTTTAGGAAATTTTAACAAGTTTAGTGTTCTTGAAGAATTTTGATGATTTTTAATAAGTTATGATTTTTATGTTGTTTAGGAAATTTTAACAAGTTTAGTGTTCTTGATAAATTTTGATGAGTTTCAATAAGTTATGATTTTTATGTTGTTTAGGAAATTTTAACAAGTTTAGTGTTCTTGATAAATTTTGATGATTTTAATAAGTTATGATTTTGTATGGAAGGTGGTTAAAAATGGTAGTTTGATAATTAAAACAAGTTGGAATTAATTTGGTGGGGTTTGTGGTGTGAACCGTGGGGTTGTTAGTGAACCGGACCAAATCAGACCGGTCCAGGCCGGTTCAGACCCGGTCTGGGTTGGTCCATGGTGGGTCCGGGTTTTGGTCTTTGGGTTGTGTCGATGTTTGATTGTTTAATTGTTGTTTTGACGGATTTTAATTACGTTAAAGCATGCGGGAAAATATTAGAAATCGGTTTTAGAAAATTAAAGTAAAACAACCCATTTATGTCAAAACAGGCCGTGGGCCCATCCAAGCCCATGTGGGGTCCGGCCCAACTCAGCCCGTGGGTCCCACTTTGGAACTTGTGACGGTTTTTGAGTTATCATCATTTTTATCGCGTTTTGTAATAATTAGCAAGCGAGAAATATTAATAAGTAAAATATTTAAATAAAAAGGTTTTCATTAAATTATTATTTCTCACATGTTAGAAATTATAGGACGAGATCGTAGTTTAATTGGATATCAGTTAAGTCAAACGGGGTTCTGGTATGTTATAATAATTCACATGTTAGGAGTTAATAAAATAACATGTATTGAATATGTTGATTTTTATGTTTAAGTCTATGTGATAAAGACTCTGTTTCTAGCCGGTTTGATCCAACGGGTTTGGTCAAACTAAGATCTAGTCAGCCCCGATTTGACTGATGACCCGGCGCGGGACTAGGGTCGGGGATTTGTCTTCAAGTAAGGTTTTATTTGATTATTGAATTAGCCTTAGTAGATATGAGGCGATATGATATTTGGTTATTCTTTATATGAAATTAGTCACATGATAGGATGTTTTTTCCCGTGACTGTTTTATTATATGGTTGGTGTCGTGTTGACTAAGTACCCATAGAGAATTATGAGTATATGGCGTCTTGACCATTCTAATTCTAAATGAGTATCTTGGACCATGACATTGATAGGCCCGTACTATCTTTAACGAGCATATGGAGTTCCCTGCTTGATAGCTTTTGTGTCACGGCCTGGGGGGCTTATCTCCAAGCCGGGGCATGGCGTCCTAAGAGTTCCGCTTTGGGAAGGGAGCCAGCTTAAGTACTAGCCATCTCTGCTTAGGGGGTCGCCTAGTAGAGTTTCTCATAGACGGTTATGTCATGGGACGGGGAATGGAATAGCTGTTGTCGCTAGGTCTGATCAGTCTAGGACTAGGATGTTTTCCTACCTTGTGGTATCGCCTCGAGTTACAGAAGTCGTCTATTGACTGTGCTAAGAACTTATGCCTGTTTGTAGAAGTATTGGTCTTTCATGTTTGTATGATTCTATGAGTTCTAGAAGGTGATATGCAAGCCGGCTAGGATTGATAGAGTTTGGATTACCGATTGTTAACTGATTCACATGATTACGTGTTGATTAGGGTTTGAGTGTATCAGGGCCATGTTACATGGTAACCGCTGAGCCAGCATACCAGCTTCCCTACCTCGAGTTATATTTTATTATCGGATTCACATGATAGCTTTCATATGATCGGTTATATGTTAGTTATTTGTTTCATAACATGAAAAGCATATCATATATGTTAAAGTTTTGTATTTCCCTTATACATTGCTTTTATGTTATTCATGTGTAATTAAACTCGACATTTCGTGGCTGGGAGAACTCGGAGTTACTCCCCACTGACTGTGGCTTCCGTGTTTATATTTAATTCGGTCGAACAGGTGGTGTTGCATATTTGGGGTACATGGACGAGCTAGCGAGCGAAGTATTTTACCTTGGACCTATATCGGTTCATAGTTTGTATATTATTGTACACTATTTTATTTCCGTATTTATACGGGAGATATGTCTCCCGTCTTGTATATTTCTTTTGTAGAATATTATTTTCGTTTTGTAATGACCTTTTTATTTTATGACACCTTCGTTTTGTACTATCTTATTTCTTTTATGTATTTAAATAATTTTTTTTTCTTCCGCAAATTTGAGGGTGTCACAATTTCGACAAATCCTTATAGGTTTGGAAATTTCGATTTGTGTAACCTTTAGCATATAACCAAGTTATCTCTACCAAACACAAGAATGAATCCCTAATTCTCCTCGATAATCTCATGGATATTCTTGTAGGCTATCCAATGACACTCATGTGGATTGATTTGTTATTGGCTTGTCATGCTCCAAGCATACAAGTCATTTTAGGTACGTGCATATTATGGCATACATGATTGGTGGCGGAAACATTAGTGATCACGTGATCAACAACTCTTAGGTTCAGTGTATGACTATGACTCTTTCATAGTGATCCCACTTTCATAAATATGAATAACCAACTCAACTTGTTGAAATAGATGAAGGATCTTATCAATATAAGACACTTGTCTAAATGCCAAGCTAAAATACCCTATTTCATAATAGATTTTGATTTTACTATGTGTAGATACCTCGTTTCTACACGTTCCGCCAACCACCCAGTGATGATTGGGCCGCATATTTGATACGCGAAACGATTTATGACAATTCGTAAGTTTATCGTCAAATTATAGCTCAAACAATTGTGTCTACCCCTTGGTCATCATCTACGCGCCGGTACGGTCGTTTTGACAGTCATTAGAGTTCATTTGGAGTCCAGGTCGAAAACCGCTTCATTTTCTATAAACCGTTTTAAAACACCGAGTCAAAACACTCCGGATATTCTGATTATTTTATTATATATTTTCAAATTCTATATTTTTAATAAAATTATCTCGTTTATCTTTTAAAATGAAAGTGTAGATCAACCACAATTCCGTAATAGAAACGTGGTAATCTTCCTTCTTTAGCAGGAAACCTCTAGAGAAATGACGCAGCAGGTGTTGCGCCTCTTCGAAGGATTTCAGTCCTGCTGCGCCATTTCCCCAGCCTGTTCCTTTCCAAAGTTTGAGTTGTTCCACGACTCTTTCACATTTTCTACTATAAAAGGAGAGCTCTGTTCTCACTTTTAAAGAATGCGAGTGTTCCACCCCTTCTCTTCTCTCTCTTTGCATTCTAGACCTTGCTCTAAGCCTTTTGACATCTACGTGCTTGATCAATCGACCACGTAAGCTCAGATCCTTCTGGGTACCCGTCACGTTTGCATTTGACCGACCAATTTGACCAACTACACCTGAATCAATTTAATCAATCAATCATTCAATTTCTAGTCCTTTATCAAGAGCACTTTCTGCATACATTTAAGTCGAGTTGTCGCGAAAACGTAACTTGAGTTCATATCTCGTTTCGTCAACATGTAAGTCTGAGGATGTTTAATTAATCCCGTCTTTTAGTTTGTTTTTATTATTCATTTAAACTAAGATCTACGTCAGGAAAAAATTCAAAACCAATTTTAATCGAAAACCTTTTCATAAAATCTTTTTAGTAGTGATCAAACGTCGAGAAGAAACGCAGAAGCATCTGCGCCTTCTGGAAGGAACGCAGTATCTGCTGCGCCTCTTCCAGAGGTTGTCTGCTCCTGCTCTTCTTCTTCTTCCTCTGGTTTCTAGGTCTATATTTTCCTTTTTATTTAATCTTTCATTAAATCGTTATTCTCGGCTTAGACCCCTAATAGTCAATATTCGCGGGTTTTAGTCCTTTAATCAAGTTTGAGTCTTTAGAGGTTCGATTTGTTCGTATCAAATCTCTAGATTCGTTATTGGATAGATTATTAGTGTAATTTAATTTAATTAAACCACTTTTACTCGATTTTTAGATCAACATTAAATCATAAATATACCAACGAACATTAACTGATTGCGATTATGGCTTCACATCCAGAACCCAACTCAAGAACAGACGCATGGGCTGCTGCGCCTCTTCTAGAGGGCGCACCTGCTGCTGCGCCTGTTCTCCGCTTATTTCTGTCTCTGAACTTCCTTTGTCGCTTCGACGTAGCTTAATCATGTAAGTAATTGACTATTAATCATAATATCGTCCTTAATCTGTTAATCTTTTAATCTTTTCTCTTTTCTGCAAACATCCGTTTTGGATATATTTCCAACATAGATCCCGTAGTCATTGTAATCAATTGTAATATTTATTTTATATTTTATTTAATCATTGTATTGTATGGGTCTTTGCCTTTCACATGCAATTAATTCTAAACCCAATTTCGGCATAATTAAGTGTTAATTACATGTTCACCGACATAGTTTAATTCATATGCTAGGATTAAACGTGGATGTTGCATTGCATGCATAAAATCGATGACATATCAAATATGAACAACTTCCTTAATCATTAGTAGAGGTCGCTATCGAGGCGGGCGGGATTAGGTGTTCAATTAAAGAGCTTCCTAATACGTACCCTCACCCCTTACTCCAGATCTCTGTGAACATCTGTGTTCATTGGCATCCACGAGAGTCAATATAAACATAGAATGCTAAGGGTAACGAGTTCTTAGTGTTTATGTCATTACTTTGTGTCTTGACATTGCATAAAGTATTTTTTCCCATAAAAATTTGTGGCGACTCCACAAATGCGTATCACTACGCTTGTCCCTTGTTTCCATCTCGTGTGCGCCCCTTCGTGGTTCCCCGTGTACCACAGTTTGGCAAGGATTCACGATCCGTGTATCATAGTATGCATAATGCCTTCTTTCATCCAGGATTGAAAATCCAACCACTCCTTTAAAAACGATAATATAATACGTCACTCACAATGAGTAATACGCATTTACGTGGAAGACAATTTCTCCCACTGAACTTCATGTCTGTACATGACGACTTTAACTCCCACTAAAATTCATGTCTACACATGACTTCTCGACAATTCGAGTGAAACTATTTTCATATCACATACTAGAAATTATCATCACAATCTCTAAGTGTTGGTTGAAACCTTAGGCTTGTATTGTGAACACATCCCATTCTTTTGATGTGTAACTTGTACACACTCACTATGAGGCATTTTACTGATGATTTGGATCTTAGCATAGTTACACATTAACTTAGCTTTTGTAGACATCTATATGTCCATCTATGCAACTATTATTGGACAACTCAAAATAAATCATTCATTTGCATAGATTCCAATTAGCTTCATAAGGCTCTTATGTAGAAAATTGAATTAAAAATTACTAGGTACTTCCACTTCATAGATCATAATCTCATTATATCAAGAACATATTCTTTTGGTCGTCTCACTAGTCTAAGGATTCACCTAAGAACGCTTTCTTTTGGTCTCCTCACTAGTCTTGAGTCTAACTTAAGAACATTTTCTTTTGGTTTTCTCACTAGCCACTCTATCTTTAGAAAAGTACAACTATTTTCTTTAAAGATAGCCTCATGAGCCACAAACAATTTTGTACTCATGATCGTGAGGGAGGTAAAAGTATCACAACTTGACCTTTAATGATCTATTAAAGACTTTATTGAAAAGACATCGTTTCTTAGCTTCGAGATAGACTAGTTCTATAAGCTAAAGAAGTGGACTCAAATCTATGACATTTACCATCTTTTATAAGTGATGTGGCCAATGGTTTTAGTAGATTCCTTTGAGTTCAATAACTCAATTATGACTTAAAAATTGAACTTTCAACGTGAGAATCAAATTCTTAGCTTTTGAACTTATTATTATTATGATCCAATCATCATAATACAATATGATCAATTTGAGTCGATACAATTTATGTTATTAGTGCAAATAGAGTATAATGACAAGTTTTAGAACAAAAAAGTTTCTACAAACCGAGTGACTTGGTTGAAAACCAAGTCACTAAAATCCAATTACAACCATTTGTTAATAAAAGGAAATAAACAAATTTCCATGTCAAACAAGGAAATTGAAGAGTTCTAAAACAATGTCTCAAAATAAAACCCAATAATGAAGACAATACAAAATAAGGCCAAGCTTCTATAGGTCTTCAACCATGGGTGACTACCTTGGCTTCCCTTGAATAGTCTCTTTTTAGGCTTGTTTGTCCTTCCACATAACATTCTCATGCTTATAATTACATTCGTTCAGCTAATCACATTCATGCATGTAAATTACATCTCATACATGCTTCACATATCGTTACACAATTCAGACGCATCATGCTTATCAATAATGAACACATATTTCATGTCTATCATCCCCCCGTTCACACATCTTTCAGTCCATGAATGCTTAACATCATAGCATCATACTCTAGCTCATATTCCATCTCCACTCCACACCATTCTCAACAATTAACACAATAATCACATGTAATTCAGACATACAACATTTGATATCATTTTCTCATACTTGAACACAACTATTCAATTCATATTCCTTCATACATACCACATAATCTCAAGTAACACATACATATAACATGCTTGTTAACAATAACATATTTTCATGTACATCATATAATCATGCCACCTCTCATGTGGTTCACATCTCATCACACCATTCATGTCATCCTCATGTGATACACACATGATAGAATTCATCACTTCCATTCATTCTCATCATCCTCCATAGTTCACATCATCGCTACAACAACAACTTGATAAACACATCAAATGCACGTAACGCCCCGACACTTCCCTTCTGACCAAGTAAGAGCTATAGGGGCAAGAAGGCGATTCCGGGACGTCTCCCGAATCTTTGCGGTAGCTCCCTATGACTCATACCCGAGTTCATTTTATTAGACACTCCTAGTTTATTAGGTTCATTGATTTTAGGTTCCAAAATTGATCGCTCTGATACCACTTTGTAACACCCCTATACACTAAGGTGCCTTACAAGCCCCCCTTAGCACATAAGAGTGTTACCATCTTGGTTGCCCGAGGTAGTATATATCAACTCAAGCGATAAAGGAAACGTACTTTATTAATAATTATTTAAATGTCAAATACATAATCCAAACAGACGGCATACCGCCTGACCAATTAATCCAAACTCAACAAACGATAATGTACTATAATAACTCGTCAATGCAAGACTCCAGAACTGCTAAGCGGAAGCTAGACACGACATGGTGATCCCATCCTCATCCCAACGCAGCGCTATAGATTACCTGCGATCACCTGCTCACCATCCCCCAATGGATCACAACAGTATTCGCATATACCGACCAACATACAAGATAAGCACAAGAGAAAGAGAACCCAGAGGGCCACCGCAGCGGACATCTCAGTAGACTCAGGTTACCATCCTGCTCTACAAAACCACCTATTGACCCTTGACCGCAATCACATGCGTCGACAGCCCCTCTCACCGCAGCGAGAGAACCCAGATCATTAATGTGCACATCCCCCACATGGCAGGATAACCACGGGGGCGAACTCGGGGTGTGATCCGTCTCCAAACGAAATCACCAATCATAATAACCATAGTAACATAGTAACTATCGTCAACAACCCCAAAGCCAAACTCCATCAACACCATCATCAATCACATAACAAGAATCATAACATCTTATCACATCAATTAGTAATGCAACACTAAGTATGGAAACCCTACCTTATTGAAAATCCGCAAATAGCACAAGTAATTAGAAGCGTTCTTTTATGAAGTCCCCTCCTAAACAATCAACAATCATATACTCAACACAAACTTCATTACCTTTCCCCCAATTCAATTAGGGTTACTACAATAATCACAAATAAACCATAAACAAGCATACGTACCAAGGTAATCAATCAAGGCAATGAAAACAATCGAATCCGGCACGAGATGATCAAAGGCTCCTTGAAGAATTAGAGAGAATTTGGAAACTAGGGTTTGTAATTATGAAAGCGTAAAACTGATTATGAAACTAATTCCTCATAATAACCCTTTAATCACTCGCCCGATCTAACCCTGAAAACCGTCGTACTCGGTCGAGTACAATATGTACGCAAGATCAGACCCACCCAAAAGACACCAGCCAATTTCACTTGGTCGAGTAGCCTATATTCGGCCGAGTGTACTCGGTCGAGTAATCCCTACTCGGCCGAGCCCCAAACACATAGAAATACGGAGTATTACAACAATAAGGTGACCTCGATGGCAGTGGGTTGGAGCTGGCACTCCTGGTGGCGGAGGTGGACAGTGGTATCGGTGGAAGTGGACAATGGTATTGTTAGGAGTGGTGTTTGTGGGTGGTAATTGCGTAACTGGTTGATGGATGAGTATTAAGGGCATTCCCTTTATTATGGTAACTAAACACCTCATTAAAATATGGGTAATCCTTTTTCTTTCCCCTTATTTTCCTTTCTTAATTTCATTCCCTTTCCCTTTGTCAAACCAAGCTCCCCCTTAGTTTATTTACCATAATGTGTGAGTAGTTCCTTAATCTAGAGGGTAAGGGAGTCATGAATTTTCATAGCATGTGATAGGTTGTTAAATGGGCTATTGATTGATCGTTTCTTATCATCCAATTTGCTTGAAAATTGTTATTGTTTTATTTATTTTTAAGAACACAACCTTAGATTAAAATTATATTAAACTTGATCCTAAGATCGGAAGTCGGGATTGAATTTGGCTAAAGTATAATTCGTAGAATTGTTCTAATAAGGGCAAGAGCCTGCTAGAAATTCATTCTAAGATAAGTATAAGACCGAAAGGATGTGCCTAATTCTTTGATTTGTATCGTTTATCAACTTCCCCATTGTTTCTATCATCTTGTTTGTCGAACATGATGAACCTACTCCCTAAACCTTTAATTTAATAGACGTAAATACTTGTCTTTATTTATTGTTTATTTCCAAACCGATCTCAATCAATTGAACCGACCTTGATAAAACTCACACAATGACAACTTGTTTAGTAACTCCCGTCTCCTGTGATCGACCCCTACTTTCCTAACCACATTCATTTGTTGTTAGCCTAGCATAGGGTAATTTATCTTTGATTAGGTATGCGATAAGCATGTCAATGCTCGGCGTTAGCACATCTTTCTCAAGTCTTTTTAGTCTTTTCTAATTATTCTTTCCAAAAATCTCCTCCAAAAATTGTTGAAAACTGATTTCTCAATAAACATAACGAATATGGCGAATTCTAGAAAACAGCCTAGAATACTCCCTTAGAAGTGACGAAGCCTCTGTTGCGCCTGTTCTAAGGCCGTATCCTAGTTTCCCTTCCTTTTCGCCGAGGATGTTTGACTGCAAAGCCAAAGAGACCTTCGAAATGAGTGCAGCACTCTGGCTGCCTCTTCTAAAGTGATGTTTACTTATGTTTCTCATATGCCCAGGCGTAGCATGTTCAGGGTTAATTTTAATCAACTATTATTCGTATTACGACCTGTTTTACGTATTATTAGATTTCAATTCTTTTATTCTCAAGTTATGCGATGTATATATTGTTTACACATGCCTCATTTATGTTAATTTGTTGCAGGATTATTCACTTGTAATTGATCTTAAATTCAACATCGACATTCAATTTTAACTGTCTAAGCTCAACCAACCTAGTTAATTAACATGATAGGATTAACATAATGTTTGCATTCATGCATATAATTGTAACCAATAAAGTCAATTGTAATAAATAAAACACCAATCATTTGTAGAGGCCGCTATTAAGTGGGCGGGATTGGGTGTCCGCTTAAAGGGCTTCCCAATGCGTACCCTCACCCCTTACTTGGAATCTATATGAACATCCATGTTCATTGACATTATAAGAGTCATTCTAGACCTATAATGCTAAGGGGGCGATTCTATAGTGTTCATGTCACTTTATGTCTTGACATGACATAAAGATTGAATGGTTTCCAATTTTCCACAATAAATTGGTGGCGACTCCTTCAAATGCTGGCTTGTTCGAACCTTTCATGGATTTCAAAGCCTTTAAATTAGTTACAAACCCATGACGTGTCACATACAAGGGCTCCGTTGGCCGAGTGCCGCACAAATATATTTTTAATAATTAAAATTAGGATCAATAGTTGAAGATATTTGATAGATTTGTTTAGTAGTATTGTCGATTTTAGGAAATTGGGTTTAGTGTTTTTAGTAAGCTAAGAGTACGCAACTGAAAAGTGTACATGATACATAAATGCATACAGTATGTTATTTATTGTAAATAATAATAGTAACATTTTCAAATTTATGCGACGATCCTAAATTTTGACACTTTAATTGTTTATACAACCACGTACTTTCATGCTATTCCCTATATCATATAAGAAAACTTTGATTAACGATGAAAATGATCAAAGCATGCATCAAATATCATTTGACACGATTACTTTTATATCACAATTATTAAAGTTACACTGATACGTTAATAAATCTACTTAGTCGTCAAATATCTTATCTTATGAAGTGAAAATAATTATGTCGCTATGCTTCTCGCCAAATACATGAACAATAATTCATGTGCAACACAAGGTAATTAAGATGTCAACAAGTTCCACACCTCCCATTAGTTACGTTTAAGCGTGAATTTTCATAGTGCCTCAAACGCACCCGTGATTTTCATGGTAGAAAAACTAGTTTGTTTTAAAAAGTATTTTAATAAGTAAATATTTTATTATACTTTGCTGACGGTGAAAATAAAAAGAAGTATCTCCAAATATGAGAATGATTAAACTTGGCAAAATTAACTTGACCCGAATGAACGCTATCTGAATTGAGAACTCGAATCTAACCCGAAGCCCGAATTGAACTGACTCTAATTAACCCAACTCTTACTATCATATACCGACCGTTATCCTAAAATAACTTTATAACAACCCACCTAAAAATGACCTGAACTCGAAATGACTAGACCCAGCTCGAATTCATGCAAATCCGGATAACGCAAACATAAATTGACTCGACCCTAATTACCGGGTGTAAGGATGATTATATTATGTGAATAGTGATAACGCGAAGGGGTTAAATGAATCAAAGACTTTGTATTAACAAAATCAAGTAGTTTGACAAACTGTGTACCCCTCTATACGCCATCGTCATCTGGTATCTAACTTGTTACCTGAAGAAACCCCAACAAAGAAAACAAGGATTTAAAAGCAGAGGATTAGATTGTGGAGCTCAAGGAAAGCAGCAAAAATGGCGTATGTGGACCATGCATTCTCCATAACAGATGAAGACATAATGATTGAAAGCTCATATGCCGTAAACAATAAACCTCCTATCAAAGAGATCGCTCTTGCCGTTGCCCTTCTTGTCTTTGGTGTTGTTGGTATTGTTCTCGGCATTTACATGGCTACTAATCATATCGGTGGCGATACAGCTCATGGTATTTTCTTTTCTTTTCTTTTTATTTTATTCCCAAACTTTTCATCTTTTTTGGGGGAAATCTGAGTTTTATTTCTTTTAATTTCGATTAATGCTTATTATAAACTAACTAATGCCTTCTTTTATATTTCTTTGAGTTTTGTTTGTTTCATTACTCTTTTTTAGAGACTTCAATAGTGTATATTGATCATGTATTTAGTGTAGTTATTGATTATTGATCCCGAAACAATGAAAAATATAGACTTTTTTGGTTAAGATTTTCGATTTTTAAGGTAATATGTTATTTTATCAAACCCTAATTCCAAATCCTGGCTACTCCACTGGGTGTGGTAATTTTGGTCTAATTTACGAATACGATGGAAGTCGGGTAATTGGTAATTCCGTTAGATTGATGTTACTGTTTTAATTGTTGAAACAGGGATGTTTTTTGCAATATTAGGAGGGATCTTGTTCTTACCGGGTTTCTACTACACGAGGATTGCATACTATGCTTACAAGGGCTACAAGGGCTTTTCTTTCTCTAACATTCCTCCTGTTTAGAGGTCAGAAAGTAGATTTACGTTTACATACTACTTCTATGTGTGCTTGTTGTACAGAACGAAAGGGTAATCAAATGTAATATTTGTCTCAGTAAGTAGTGTTGTTATTAGGGGACTGGACAGGTGGATGAGGTTGGTGATAAGATTGTGCGGTATTATTGAATAAACTCGGGATAAGTGTGTGCTTGCTACTCAACTAATGTACCCTTTTCTCATAACCATGGATATAAAGTCTCAGACTTTGTGTATTACTGGTCTCACTGAATGGATTTTACTACTACTTGCTACCTGTGTTTGTATTGGCAACGCTACTTATTAAAAAATTTAGCCCTTCAATTTCTATTTGATTCGTCATGTCTCAGTTGCCTATTGATCTGTTTATTAGATTTGAGCTGTTCGTAGGAGTAAACTTGCCATGAATGCCGCATTGTTTTGCCTTTCTTGAAGTGATGCACTATTGCCCTCCATTAGTTTTCTCGTGAAATAACATTAATCTTCATGAATAGTTAATTAGTTATAAGCTGTATCCACTACTTGCTGCCTTATGGAGAACTAAAGACTGATTTTTTGCTATGTTAAAGCTTACCGTATCACTTAATTTCAATCTTTTAGATACTTGCATCATAAACAGTGTACCAGCGCTTTAGTGTTGGCAACTGGTCTTATGATGTATCGACACTTTAGTGTTGCCAGTTCTCTTCCAGTCATTATCTGATCTTAATTATAAGGACTTTTTTTTTGAACTTTTTGGATGAAGAGACTTGGAGGGAAACGGAAGGGAGGGGACCAATTCCCTTGTATCGTAAGTAAAACTGGGTTGGAGGGTCACATTTTCCCTCTTGCAAGCCAAATTAAAATGCCTCAACATACAGCAGATTTGGAAGAAGCATCACACCTTAGTTTCCTCCCCCCACCTTGCACTTTTGTAATCCAAAAAAGATATAAGGTGAATGGAGAGAGATGGATGGGAGAGGAAATTTGGTGCTGTTATTTTCCTTTTAAGTCTTGTTTTGGGAGGATATTTTATGCAAAATGGATCCCTTCATTTCCCTTTGCAATATTTTCCTCCGGCCAATTTTAACATCCAACCAAGGGAAATCGTTCACTCCTCTCCCTTTCTCTTTGAACTTTGTGCTGCTGTTATTGAAGGGTTTGGCGAACAATACATGAGAAAACCTAATGCCAACGATGCCCAACGATTGCTTAAGATGCATGAGGAATGTCATCGATTACCTGGGTATGCATGGTAGTTTAGATTGTGTGCATTGGGCATGGAAAATTTGTCCAACGGGATGGAAATGACAATATACGCGAGGTGATCATGGATATTCGATAGTCATGCTTGAAGCAGTCGCCTTTGTGGATCTATGGATATGGCATGCAGACTTTGGTGTAGCTAGGGTCAAACAACGACCTTAATGTATTTAGCAGGTCAAATTAATATTTCAAAATAAATTACAAGTTATAGCTCTAGAAGTTCATTTCACTGTAAATGGCACTAAATATGAGACATGGTATTATCTTGTTGATGGTATGGAGTATATCCTAAGTGGACTGCATTCAAACATTTTCTTTCCATTGAAACAAGGGGTAAATGTTAAAGGACAATGCCTTTATTTTCTTTCTAACTCAGATCATTTTAATGGTACCATCCGGCATAATTGACTATGCACGTAGGCATCTCGATTCCAATTCAATGTCTTAATCCCTTCTCTTCGTTTCATCTTTGTACATTCCCCTATTTTTCGACAAACCTATCTTGCCATGAAGTTCATATTCAGAACTATAAAGCTGTAAAAATATATACTGGACTAGACTATTGTTGGGTTTCCGTCAGTGACAAACCTGATGGTGATATTTTAGGTTTCTCTGTTCTAAACTTTTTACCATTGTGCTTTGAGATGTGAAAACTGATAACCACAAATTGCAGTATATTATTTGAAACAAGAGCTGTATGCCTGCTGTTCTTTTCTCGATATCTCTTGCCTTGACTAATCTGTATGCCTGTTGTGCACTTAACCGAAGGCTGCAAGCCAAGGAGTCTACAAGTATCTCGGACTAACAACATTAATGTCTTTTACTTCCTGATTATCCTATTGTTACCCTGTCTCACTTTCTGTGTGTATCCCAAATAAAGGCTACCTATTTGTTTTTGGAAGCAACCTTTATATAGAGTTCGTATTTTGTAAGGAAAGCTACCTTTATAGTTAAATATTTACTTAGTTCTCTTTATACTCCAGCACTCGCGCTTTCGTTCTTGGTTTATCATTTTTAAAGGGGAGGAAACATGCTTGTTTTAAAGTGGCCATGATTCGTGGTAGTCCTTTTTCAAGTGCTACTCTTCCCTGGAAGGTGATACAAATACACGGCGCATACAAGGTATTTGTACAAGGACCAATCGTGAATTAGGGCAAATTATTTTACTGTATTGCAGGGAAAACTTTGGTTAGGAGGGAAAGTTAGAGGGAAACTTTAATTAAGAATATTCTATAAATTTCTTCATGTAATATTATATAAATATATTTTCTCAATTTTTTTTTATTTTCCTATATTGTTTGGCCTAATTTTTAACACACTTATTCACAATTGCACCCTTTTAACTCACCCATACATACAACTCAATACCAACGCCGACCTAACGTCACCATCATCATCACCACCACCACATCCATCCCACCGATCAAAGCCGACCTCCCCCACGGCACTAACAGCCACCATCATTAGCGAACCCATATAGGCAGCGTCCCGGGAGGCACACAAGCACCACTTTCAGACGAGTACAACAACCAGGAGAACAATGTCGGAGTTCACTGTGGCCCAACCGACGCCACAATGTTACAAAGGAAGGGCAGGGCAAAAAGATGTCGGAGAACAATGGAGGCTAAGAAGCGTTGGAAACAGCGATGATAGTAGATCTGAGGTTTGGTTTGAGTTGGAGTTTGGTGGTGTAGTAGTGGGGACTGGGGAGTTGGAGTAATTACATCATATAACAAAATGTTGATGAAATACTAATAGACATAAATCGACATAAATGAAGCAGAAACCAAATTCATGTCTTCATACAAGCACATGAACATTGAGGGCATATATTGAACTATCAAGCACTAGAAATCTGAAAAGTACAGAGACTATTTGGAGCCAAACTTATCCATATATAGCACAATCTTTCAAGTTTCAAGTTAATTGCCCATGAACCAGTGTCTATCTTCTTGCAAGCTAAATTAAATAAAAAAGAAGCAAGTTTTACTTGATACGAATATATGACTTCCTTTCTATATTGTGGGAGACATACGTTTATGCGACAATCGACATGACTAAAATCAAAGCGGATGCTAGCTGGGTGTCCTCCTGTAATGCCTCTATGGGTTGGGTTGTGTACGATTCTAATGGAGTACGGATTTATGACGGGGGTAACAGTTTTTGGTCAGAGTCCGCGCTCCAAGCCGAAGCAGGGGTATTAGAAAATTGTTTCCTCTTATTGCCTTCAGATTTTGCTGCAAATCTATGGCTTGGAGACTATTCATTATTTGACGCAAGAAACTATCGAAGAAGTTGAAGACATAAGCAAGTTTTTCCATTGAGTTGTTTTAGATTTCTTCCTTGTTATTTAAATAAGAAGACTCTTAGTCTAGCTAAGAAGGCTATGAGCATGTAATGTTAACATTTTTTACGGCTGCCAACAAAAGAAGAGAGTATATGATTTACGGATGTTGTTATATTTATATAAAACTATTTAGATTCGACACCACAATCTAGAATAACTCCAGTTCCATTGTTTGTGTGGCAATAAAGAAAAAAAAAACTCGTATACATTTTAATTTTGAGATGTGCTTTTTCACATACGGATTTTACTCTTTCACATACGACTGATGTTAGTTTTACTTAACCTCGCAAGCGAACGAGTTATCGTCGAGTATTGCAAGGGTCGTATCCCAAGGGACGGTAATTATGGTTCTAAGGCGGTTTAATCGAATTCTAGTTTAGTTCTATCTAAAAGCAAGTTGAAAAAGATTAATGCTAAATAAGACTAACAAGAAGGCAAAGATGCGATTTAAAACAAGAATTAAGAGAAACTAAGGTAAATGGGTTCATCAATGTAAGTATAGGTCAATTATGGTGGGGGTTAGGACTAGTCTAAAAGTGAGTCTAAACATGTCTCCACCTCTCGGTGTAAGACGGTTAATAGGCAAGCTTCCACTTCTCGATGCGAGACGAGCCCTAGTCTAAGGTTCGATTGGGTTCTTACCCTAACCTCCCCCTAAACATCCAACAAACACACAAAAACAATACAAGTTTAAGCTCTCACCCAAACTAGTAATAAAGCATGGAAAAGACTCATATTACTCATTCAAGCATTCCAACAAACACCTTGTGTGCACAAAACAAGTAGGCTACCAAAAGACTTGATCTTTGTACCCAATTACCATAATCGACCCATAAACCTACATTAAATCCCCCATCTACCCTAGTAAGACACTACTCACTCATATTAATGAAAAAAAGTATTAAAGATGGATACTTTGATATGAAATAAACAAGAGAAGACATATTCAACATGAAAACTAGATAAATAAACAAGAATAAGTAATTAAAAGACAAGTAATGAAATAAAGATGAGAGGTATACCAAACTTGTAAGAAAGATTGAAACTTGGATTAATAACTAAATAAGAATATCTTCTTCTTCAAATTACAACCCAAAATATCAATAATAGCTAAGGAAAGACTAAATCTAAAGATAACTAAGTAGAAAAGTACAGTAATTAGTGCTAATTATCAAAGAATTAAAGTAATGATTAGGAATATTGAAAGCTAAATCTAGGGTTTTGTGTTTAGGGTTGTGTGTCCAAATGAATTAAGAGAGGGGGGGGGTATTTATAGGTTGGTAGGATTAGGGGGTCAAAAGAAGAAGAGAAGTCAAAATGCGGACTGAGGGGTCCTAGCCGGCCGGCCGGCCGCCGGTGGCCTGGACCGGCTGACGCCCCCTGATCTTTCCTCCTCTTCCATTCTTCTTCTTCCTTCGGGCGACTACCCCAACTGGTCCGGCCGGCTGCCGGTGGGCTAGGCCGGCTGGCGCCCCCTGCTCCCCCTTCGCTCTTTCTCTCGATGTCTACTCCCCCAGCCGGTCCGGCCGACTGCCGGTGGGCTAGGCCGGCTGGGGCTCCCTGATCTTTCCCTTTCTTTCGCTCATTCTTTGGGGGTGGGGGGTAGGTGGCCAAAGCCGGTGGCACCACCGGCTGGCGCACCCGCTTCTTCCTTCTTCTTTCCTCTTTTCTTCTTGTGTATTTGTTTTGTGGCGGTTTCTCGGTTCTCATCCCGTCTCATCCTTGTCTTGGCATATTTCCTATAAATTGAGACGGAATTAAATAATATGAGAGTACACGGGATGAGGGCCAAAATACGATAAAACCGACGCTAAACTAGACTAAATACGCCGAAACATAAGAGAATAAAGAGGGGAAACGGTCTAAATTAATCGTATATAAAACCTCCCCCCACTTAAACATTACTCGTCCCCGAGTAAGTAAGTGAGCAAAAACAAGACCCTTATTTAAATAAGCTAAACTAAACTACTAAAATCCGATGAAAGGCAATTAACGGGCCTTCTTCGTCCCTTCAACTCACAACAAAATACAATGAGTTATGTACTCCCTTGCAAGGCAAGTGGGGGCTTGCGGAAATTTTTTTACTCACCCAACAATAAAGCACAAATTAACACATGGGATGTGTCACAAAAAGTTAAACCGCTTTCCTCATCTAAGCGGGTTTTAGATGTTAGCACAAAGGAGCTTTGGTGGAGGATATCGACTCATAGTTTCACCGTTATGCCTAGCCTCTAATTCAAACCCAAAATGACCACAAAGACAGTCACGGGTGGCTAGAAACGGATTTTAGGCGGGCGAGGGGAAGTACTCGGCCTTACTCCCAAGATTTACAAAACTACACAAGATTCGGCTCAATTTCGAGCCTTTGACCCGGCAAGGACACCAAGACCGACTCTTACGATTTTCACTCGACACACACTGAAAGAACGGGTGATTTATTGTACAAAGTAACCAAAATCACTCTCTTAGATCGACTTGCGAGACATGCCCGCAATAAGTGTGGTGCTCCCGCCAACTTGTCCGCCTAAGAAATGATATACGATGCACAAATATGAGTCAATAGGGTTGTAATGGGGCTTAGGTATAGGGTGAGAAAGGGGTTGGTGCAAGCACCGATTTTAGGAGATGTGGAGCTCAAGAGAGTAGAAAGTCACATCTTAACCAAACCACCTAATACTACCCAAATAAAAGGCAAGAACCCTTCAAAATTTGGCCTTTGAATGCCAACAAAAACTTCCTTATGATTTACACTTCAAAACTTGGATCCAATTGCAACTTATTCAACCCTTTATTTCACTATACTAAAACTCCTTTCTATTTTGTTTTCCATTTCATTTTCCTCTTTTGTATTTGATATTTCATTTTCATTTTATGCTTTTCTATTTTCTTTTCAATTTTCAACACCAAAAATACTTTATTCATCATGTTTAAACTCCTCAACATTTCCATCCAAAATAACTCGACACGCCTTCTAATCAATTCACCCACCCAAATTTGTCGATCAAAACACTCCACATGACTTGTTATTCTTGGTGAGAAGTTTTTGGGATGTAGATGTTTGATAGCTAAACAAAAGACAAGGCTAAGGCTCAAACTGGGTTACAAAAAGGGGAAATCGATGCGGGGGCATAAGATAAGGCTCATTTGGCTATGTGAGGCTATTTATTTGAACAATTTGACTCAAAACCTTGCACATCAGGAGCACCATACTCGAGCGTAAGGGATGTAACATGCCACGTAAGGAACTACTCTCAATCTTATACGGGACCGGTTTGATGGACCGGTCACTTGAGGCTCTAACCTCACAATTTAGTAGCTAATATCGGTCTTGGTAAGGTCTAGGGCCCAACATGGCCTAACAAGGTAGTCTAGACTCGGTCGTCAGGCTAGACTTCCGGGTTTTGCAAGCAAGACCCACTATTGTGTGATGTCAATGAGGCACAAGCTATCAAAAGAGGGTCGGCAAGGGGGTTCGACATTAATATCATCGTCAACATGACTCCTCCGCCTAGGCCCCAAGACTATATTTACAAAACAATGTGAATGCATGCGTGCTCTAAACATGTATGTACAATGTACGTGAAATGCAAATGAACGTATTATATACAAGTTCTATACTAAATGCAAGTTAATGCTAATCCTAGCAGCAAACAACACCACATCATCAACCAATCCGGCTCCCAAAGGAAGCACCCAAGCACAGAATCCCGCTCTCCTTTTACACTATATATACAAGAAAAAAAGAAAGGGTTAGAGAGGATATCACCTAGCGCGTCTTCTCCAATGCTCCATGTGTGTCGCCTATCGAAAGAGTTAGTGCAAAACAAGTATATACAAACTAATCTAAACATTTTTTTGAACTTTTTTTTGAAGATTTTTCAATTTTTTTAGGTTTTGTTTGAAATTCTTATCACATGTATGCAAAAATATATATAAAATGGATATTTCCCTCCCCACACTTAGAGCGGACATTGTCCTCAATGTCCAAATGTAGGGGGGAGAGCAAAATAAAAGAACATGTTTTTTTTTTCTTTTGAATTTTTGAATTTTTGGAGAATAAAATAACACGTTTTTATGTTTTTCAATAGCAAGAATATGTAAATGACAATGAAAAAAGTGAAATGAATCTAAAATAAATGCAAACTAACTACATGGATGCAAGTTTGTTTATTGATATGAAAAGAAAGCTAATTTGAATTAACTAGCATTTGGATACTTAGGGGACAACTTTGGATTCAAGGAAATTTTATTTGGATTTTCAAAGTGGGGTAAGGGACAATGTTCAACTCATGAATGCCTAAGAATGAATAAAATTCACCAAAATGCATATGCTCAAGGGAGTGAAGTGGTCCACTTACTTGTACCCACAAGGGAAGCTTTTCAATTTTGCCTCCGTTTTGCATCATCGGTGCTCAAAGCCCGGAGCAACTTATCAAATTCTTGAGCGAACCCCATAAACAAGCACAGGTAAATATCAAGGGGACTCGAAGAATGAAACACCAAAAAACTCAACCCAAGCTCGATCGACTCTTCACCGTCTTCGCCGTGGTTAAAAGTAGGAGATGTTGGCAAGATATAGCTAGACTCACATGTCAACTCTCCACACCCCTTGGTAATTTTGGGTGGCACATGGTGGTAGACAGAAGGGGTAAAGAGTGTGAAAACACTCACCCTCTCAAGAGGATCAAGAGGCAAGGGCATAGGGGGCTTCAAAGTGGTAGGTGAAGGAGGAAGCAAGACCTCAACCTCACCGTTTTCTTCATCAAGAAGAGATTTTTCCAAGCAATTTTTTATCATGGCCTCTTCAATTTCATCAACTTGGCTCTCCCAACTACAAGAGGAGTCGAGGAGCCAAGGATCACTTTCAAAAGAGCCTAGATCAAGCGGAATTGGAGAGTTCAAATATGCATCAATTTCATCATCAATAAGACAATCCATATCCTTTTCCCTAGAACTCTCCAAAGCTACAACATCAAACAAGTCATCACTTTCATCACTCTTCTCTTTTCTCGAATCACCAACAATGCCTTCAATGACATCCACTGAATAGACACTTTCCACCATTGGCTTGGACAAAGCCTTCATTAGAGAAAATTCAATTTTGCTCTCACCAACACTAAAGGAGAGGTGCCCCTTCTTCACATCAATGATGACACCTCCGGTTGCCATTAATGGTCTCCCAAGGATAATGGGAGTTTGTTGGTTTTCGGGGATGTCCAAGACCACAAAATCGGCGGGAATGTAGACATTGCCCACTTTGACCGGGATATCTTCAAGAATTCCCCTAGGATATTTGACCGAGCGGTCGGCAAGTTGTATGGTCATGGAAGTGGGTCTCAATTCTTCAAGCCCAAGCCTTTTTGCAAGGGGAAGAGGAAGGATGCTAACACTAGCTCCTAGATCACAAAGAGCTCTTGAAATTGGAATGTTTCCCACCACACAAGATATATAAAAACTCCCCGGATCTTGAAGTTTCTTAGGCATGTTGTTCAAAAGCACCGCACTACATTCTCCTGTCAAGGCTACAAGCCCATCATTGGTTATGCTCCTCTTCTTGGTCAACACCTCCTTAAGAAATTTGGTGTAAAGTGGCATTTGGCTCGCTACCTCGGTGAAAGGTGATGAGACTTCAAGCTTTTTTAGCATTTCCACAAATTTTGCAAATTTCTTCTCTTTACTCATGGCCTTGGGCCGGTTGGGAAAAGGTAGAGGAGGTGTGTAATCTTGGGTCGCATTTGGAGGAGCTTTGGTGATTTCATTTTCCCTTGCCATTTCCTCTTCACTAGGGTAATGTATGGTCTTCCACCATCTTACCCTTCAACTTTCTCTTTTCATTGGAACTCATGGGTTTTTGAGGATATTTCAACTTGTTCTCACCCACCAAAGTGATAGCATGCAATTGTTGGTGATGTGGTGGACCATCCTTAGGGTGTGAGCCATGGATCGGTAGAACATGCTCCCCTTTTTGAACATTAATGGGTTCTTGGTTGGCTAAGTATGAATCAAAATTTCTTTGTTGAGCTTGGACATTAGAAATGTCGGATCTCAAGAGTTTGATCATTTGTTACGTATTTGCCTCACGTTGCATAGCCCTATTCTCCATACCTTTCAAAATTTGTTCAATCGAAGAGTTGAATTGTCTAATCAAGGGGGTTGGTTGTTGGAAATTTTGTTGGTTTTGAGGATTGTGATTGTTGTGTTGATTTCGGTTGTTACTGTTTCTTTGATCTCTAATTGGAGGAGGGACATAGGATTGGTTGCTTTGATGTGAAAATCTCCTAGAGTCGGAATTTTGGCCTTGGTTGTTGTTGTAAGACCTTGGATGGTCGGGTTTAGGAGGTGGTTGATATTGAGGAGCTTGATATTTGGGGTCCAAGGGTTGACACTCATAAGAAATCCTCAGATCTTGATTGGGAAAAGCCTGACAGAAGGTTTCATGGCGTTGATAGGAGTGCCTTGGTTGATCGTGTAAAGAATAGCAATCTTGTTGAAGATGGTCATCTCTTGGAAAGGAAGGGCACAAGTAATATGTGTGGCCGACACCACCACATGTGCCACAAATAGATTGTTGAGAGTAGGTTCTTGGAGGAGACCTTGGTTGCTCAAGATAGTAGACTCTAGCATGACTAGGTCTCTCCCCTTGGATATGGTGAATTTGTCCCTTGCCTCTTTCTAATTCCAAATTATCAAACTTCTTGGATAGCTCATCCAACTTAAGTTTTGTCTCCAACTCAAGCCTACTAGGCCCTTCACTCTTACCCCCACTTTCCCTTGAGGCATAGCTACTCTCCATTTCGGAAATGTTTTGAACCATCTCCGTGATCTCGGCATTGTTCATCTTGTCAAAATTACCGGCGGAAGCCGCCACTATCATGTCTCTAAACCTTTGCTCAAGTGTTTGGAAAAAGGTTTGTTTGGTCATCCACTTTGGTATACCATGATGTGGGCAAGAAGTGAGTAGATCTCGAAACCTCTCCCAAGCTTCACTCAACGTCTCAAAATCTTTTTGCTTGAAGGTTTGAATCTCATGCCTTATCCTTGCGGTCTTGGAAGGAGGGTAGAATTTGTTGATGAAAGCCTTAGAAAGGCTAGCCCATGTTGTGAAAGTACCCGGTTCATGAGAATTCAACCATTTCTTGGCATTGTCTTTCAAGGAAAATGGGAATAGCATGAGAAGGATTTGATCTTCGGTGATTCCATTTCTTTTTATTGTGCCCACCTTTTCCTTAAAACCCACTAAATGCTCATGGGCATCTGCACTTTTCAACCCATGAAAGATGTCTTGTTGAATGAAGGAGATGACATGATGACGGAGTTCAAAAGTGTTGGGGGCAATAGCTCCGTAGTTAATGGCCAAGCAAGACCGATTAGGGTCCCGCCTATTATAGTAGCCCATAGGTTGGTCCGCCATCTCTTGTATGAAAGGGTTGTTTGTTGGTGAAATTGGTGAAATTGGGGAATTTGGTGAGTGAATGTTGTTTGAATTTTGAGAGAATGTGGGTGAATTTATGGGTGATGTGGTTATGGGAATGTTTGTAGGTATGATGAAGGGTGATAAGGTGGGAGGTGGTGCTTGTGAAGTTGAAGGCTCAATTGTGGGTGGTGGAGTATTTATGGAGGTAAGAATAGGTGGGGATCCTCTTAAGGAAGTAAGAGCTTCTCTTCTTCTAGCCCGAAAGGTTTTCTCTATCTCTCGGTCGAGAGGAAAGAGTGGCCCGATGTAACACCTTCTCATACACTCAAAAGAGAATCAAATGGCCCTAATGCACCTTGATGCACTAGGACAAAAGGAGAAAACAAGTAAAAGTGAACTAAGGCTAAAATCAATTAAACTATCTTATCTAATATTGCATTCCCCGGCAACGGCGCCAAAAACTTGATGTTAGTTTTACTTAACCTCGCAAGCGAACGAGTTATCGTCGTGTATTGCAAGGGTCTTATCCCAAGGGACGGTAATTATGGTTCTAAGGCGGTTTAATCGAATTCTAGTTTAGTTCTAGCTAAAAGCAAGTTGAAGAAGATTAATGCTAAACAAGACTAACAAGAAGGCAAAGATGCGATTTAAAACAAGAATTAAGAGAAACTAAGGCAAATGGGTTCATCAATGTAAGTATAGGTCAATTATGGTGGGGGTTAGGACTAGTCTAAAAGTGAGTCTAAACATGTCTCCACCTCTCGGTGTAAGACGGTTAATTGGCACGCCTCCACCTCTCGATGCGAGACGAGCCCTAGTCTAAGGTTCGATTGGGTTCTCGCCCTAACCTCCCCCTAAACATCCAACACACACACAAAAACAATACAAGTCTAAGCTCTCACTCAAACTAGTGATAAAGCATGGAAAAGACTCAAATTACTCATTCAAGCATTCCAACAAACACCTTGTGTGCACAAAACAAGTAGACTACCAAAAGACTTGATCTTTGTACCCAATTACCATAATCGACCCATAAACCTACATTAAATCCCCCATCTACCCTAGTAATACACTACTCACTCATATTAATGAAAGAAAGTATTAAAGATGGATACTTTGATATGAAATAAACAAGAGAAGACAAATTCAACATAAAAACTAGATAAATAAACAAGAACAAGTAATTAAAAGACAAATAATGAAATAAAGATGAGAGGTATACCAAACTTGTAAGAAAGATTGAAACTTGGATTAATAACTACATAAGAATATCATCTTCTTCAAATTACAACCCAAAATATCAATAATAGCTAAGGAAAGACTAAATCTAAAGATAACTAAGTAGAAAGGTAGAGTATTTAGTGCTAATTATCAAAGGATTAGAGTAATGATTAGGAATATTGAAAGCTAAATCTAGGATTTTGTGTCTAGGGTTGTGTGTCCAAATGAATTAAGAGAGGGGGTATTTATAGGTTGGTAGGATTAGGGTGTCAGAAGATGAAGAGCAGTCAAATGCGGACTGAGGGGTCCTAGTCGGCCGGTCGGCCGCCGGTGGCCTGGACCGGCTGATGCCCCCTGATCTTTCCTCCTCTTCCATTCTTCTTCTTCCTTCGTGCGACTACCCCAGCCGGTCCGGTCGGCTAGCGCCCCCTGCTCCCCCTTCGCTCTTTCTCTCGATGTCTACTCTCCCAGCCGGTATGGCCGACTGCCGGTGGGCTAGGCCGGCTGGGGCTCCCTGATCTTTCCCTTTTTTTGCTCATTCTTTGGGGGGGGGGGGGGGGGGGGTAGGTGGCCAAAGCCGGTGGGCCGGCTGCCGGTGGCACCACCGGCTGGCGCACCCGCTTCTTCCTTCTTCATTCCTCTTTTCTTCTTGTGTATTTGTTTTGTGACGGTTTCTCGGTTCTCATCCCGTCTCGTCCTTGTCTTGACATATTTCCTATATATTGAGACGGAATTAAATAATATGAGAGTACACGGGATGAGGGCAAAAATACGACAAAACCGACGCTAAACTAGACTAAATATGCTGAAACATAAGAGAATAATGAGGGGAAACGGTCTAAATTAATCGTATATCAACGACTTTTACGATATTACCCTTGTCATTTTTCATTCCCTCACCCAATTATTTTTTTCCTCACTTCCCCCGTCTCCTATCACCACCTCCGGTCACACACTTAGATCAGTGACCGGTTGGCCTCACACATACCGACCTCGCACCTTCCGACATCGGTTCCCACTGCGCCGTACTTCCTCTCCCTCCATAGAACTCCTCTGCTCCGACCACCTTACGACCCATTCCCTACCCTTCCTTCCCCCATATCAGCATACCCTAGCTCACCCACGGCTACCAGCAACACCACCACGCATTAAATTTGTAACAATGTCATTTTCTAGCCAATTTGAAGAGCAAAATAGATAATCTGTGTACCATGTGGATGAAAGATATTTGTAGGGTAAATTTACATTTTTGATTTTACAGATGAACACAAGCCAATTAGGCTTTAGGTATTTGGGTCATTAACTGAAATATGTCCACCGCAACTTGTCATTAATTAGATGAACAGTGTCATTAATTAGATTTTCCAAAAAATTGAAGTACATGCTTAATTGAGAATTGAAATCATAATTGAAGCATTTGGGTGAAATTTAATTAAGTTTTAGGAGAAAGAGAGAAGACTTTTTTTTTTTTAGTTGAGGGTACCGTTTGGAAACATTATGAAAAAACGTATGTGAAAGAGTAAAAGTCGTATGTGAAAGAGTAATTCCGTTAATTTTTAACTTTATTTAAATCAGTTTAAGTTAAGTTGAGTTAATTTAAGTTCAATAAATTTTAACAAAGTTAACTTCATTTAAGGAAAATTTTAGTTGAGGTTAATTTTTAACTTTATTTGAATTTAAATTATGTTGAATTTAGTTTTAAAGGATGATTCATGTCAGCCGACCCCAAATCATTTTAAATCATTTTGGGATTAAGGCTCTGATGTTTTTGTTGTTGTATTTGAATTATATTAACTTTAACACAATTTTTATTTTTGGCTCTTATTTCTCACTTCCCCAAAATTCTTTCACAAAACTTGAAAAAAACTTCTATTATATTAATTTAGTTAGTGATATATATTTAGTCAAAATTACCTTATATAAACTAACTTAAATTAATGTCATATTTTAATTTTCTTCCTGATTACGATTACAATTACGTAATAAAAACACAATTTATTTATATATTATTAGTAATAAATGAATGTTATTTTCACAAAAATAAAGAAATCATAACTTCCATACGTGAATTAAGTTAAACGAAGGGCACTTTGGATTGAGTAAATTGGTACGCGAGATTGAGTAAATTGGTGCGCGGGATTGAGGCAATTACGTAAAAATATGGGAACCTCCCGAAAACAAAGACAAATTACTCTTTTTTTTCTTTTGGAACATCTTCTAAAATTGGTGAAGCTCATATCTTGGTGCAATGACGGGGTTCCCCCTAGATTTTGTCATCTGCGGATGCTCTATCTAATCAAATGGCTAATCAAATTACAGCAGAACTTTGGGCATGTTCCTTCATCTCGTTGCATTGACTAAACAAATTGATAGTCCAGTTAAGTCTGTGAGGAAATAAGAAGCATTAATTAACAGTTAGAAGTCAAGAAGGGTTGGTTATGTACTGCTACCTAAAGCTAAGACATTTCTCTCAATTCAGTCGTCCCCAATATCTGCCTTTGCTTTCTTCTTCCACTAATACCATCCTCCTCAATAACCGCCGTCTCGCTGATTTATCCAAATCTGGTAAACTCGATGAAGCACGCCACCTGTTTGTTAAAATGCCTCAACGAGACGACTTTACTTGGAGCATTATGATTTCCGGGTACGCGAATTCTGGTAGGTTTGCCCTAGCAAGAGAACTCTTTTATGAGACCCCTTCTAAAACCTCCATTACTTGGAATTCTTTGATTTCTGGGTATTGTCGACACCGTTATGTACATCAAGCATTTAACTCGTTTTCGCAAATGCAGCATGATGGCTTCAAGCCTACTGAATACACTGTTGGTAGTCTTTTGGGAGGTTGTTCGCAATTGGGTTTGCTTTCTTTGGGTAAACAACTTCACTGTTATGCACTCAAAACTCAGTTGCTCTTCAGTACTTATACTGTTACTTGCCTTGTGGATATGTATGCCAAATGCTATTCCATTATTGAAGCTGAATGCGTTTTCAACCTCTTTACTAGCTCCAAAACTCATGTCTTATGGACTGCAATGCTTACCGCGTACTCTTATAACGAATGTGGGTGTAAAGCAATGGAATGTTTTCGAGACATGCGTGTGGAAGGGATAGAGTCCAATCAGTTTACTTTCCCAAGCATACTTAAAGCTTGTGCAACAGAGAAGTCTTTGCTTTTCGGACAACAAGTACATGCTTGCTTAATAAGGTATGGTTTAGCTCATAATGTTTATACCCAGTGTGCTTTAGTGGATATGTATGCTAAGTGCGGGGATTTAGATACTGCTAAGTTATTACTCGAGACTGCCAAAGTTCATACTGTCACTGCTTGGAATTCTTTGCTAATTTGTTGTTTGAGGGAGGGATTTTTAAAGGACGCATTGTTATACTTTAAGAAGATGCATGTTCGAGATATAAAATGTGACGACTTTACATTCCCGACTATTTTGAAATGCTTTGCTTCACAATTTGATGTCGGGATTGTAGAGTCCATTCATTGCTTGGCAATCAAAGCTGGATATGAGGATCATAATCCTGTGAGCAATGCTCTTGTTGATGTGTACGGTAAATGTGGAAATTTGGACTCTGCAATTAAGGTGTTTAAGAACTTACCCAGCAAGGACGTTGTGTCTTGGACTTCCCTCATCAATAGTTATTCTCACAACGGCTTTCAAGAAAAAGCTCTTCAATTGTTTTCTGGCATGAGAATTGCAGGAATTTGCACTGATGAAATTCTGTTTTCCAGCATGCTAAGGGCCTGTGCTGAACTAACTCTCCTCGGATTTGCAAAGCAGGTGCATGGAATCTTCATTAAGGCGAGATTTGGCTCATCATTACCAGTCGAGAATTCTCTGATTACACTTTATTCAAAATGTGGCTGCATAGAAGAAGCGGTTAACGTCTTCAGTTCAATGCTTGTACGAGATTTGATTTCTTGGACATCAATAATTGTCGGGTTTGCACAAAATGGCCTGGCAAAGGACTCGATAAGGTTCTACGAGAGAATGCTACAGAGTAACATTAATCCTGACTTCGTTACCTTTATTGGCTTATTGTTTGCATGTAGCCATGCTGGTCTTGTCGAGAAGGGCAAATATTACTTTGATTCAATGGACAAGGTTTACGGAATAAAACCTGGACTGCAGCATTATGCCTGTATGATTGATTTGTTAGGCCGATCTGGGAAAATGGCTGAAATCAGGGATATGTTGAAAGAGATGGAGATGCAACCAGACACAAGCATATGGAAGGCTGTGCTTGGAGCATCTCGAGTTCATCGAGATGTAGAGATGGCCAGGATCGCCTCAAAGAACCTTATTGAACTAGAACCCGAGAATGCCGCTCCCTATATTTTGCTAGCTAATCTATACTCCAGCACAGGTAGATGGGAAGAAGCTGCAAGTCTCCGTATAATAATGAAAACAAAAGGGATCATTAAGGCTCCTGGTTGTAGTTGGACCGAGATAGAAGGCAAAGTGCACACCTTTGTATCTTCCGACAGAAGCCACCCAAGAATTGCTGAGATTTATTCAAAGGTTCATGAGATGATGAGGCTAATAAAGAAGACAGGGTACAAACCGGATATGAATTTCGCTCTCCATGACATGGATGAGGAAGGCAAGGAGTTGGGTCTTGCCTATCATAGTGAAAAGCTGGCAGTTGCATTTGGACTAGTTGTTTTGCCTCCTGGATCGCCTATTCGGGTATTTAAAAATATCCGGGTGTGTGGAGATTGCCACAATGCTATGAAACTTATATCGAAAGCATTTGATAGGCACATTGTATTAAGGGATTCAAATCGTTTTCACCATTTTAAAGGGGGGAAATGTTCCTGTAATGATTATTGGTAGTGTATGTTATAGTTAGATAATTAGCATACCACATGAAAATTTCAAAATGTGCAGTTTGTAACAATTTGGAAGTAATTTTATTCACGAATTACAAAGTGACGGGTCATGTCTGGTAAGGCTTCTATTTTTTTTTTTTGCTGTAATAACCTCAGAACAATGCCGAGGGGTTTTTGAACCGACGACCTATTGTACACAAAACCTCAATGATTAGGTCAAGCTGTTATGAAGCAAGCAATGGAAATGGTGCATGGCTTTCTCAACAGTAGGTGCATATCTTCATATTTGTACGCAGGTGATTCTAGACCTCTCTGAACTCCTTCACACAATATTATATCTTCCATCTGTGGTAAGAATACACAACGCCAAGAAAATTCTCACATTTTCGATTATTTCGACTAGAAAGGGAATATCTTAACGGAAGGCCGGGTTTGAATATTCTCTTCATAATTTAGTAAATTCGAGTAAAGCTGTACCTGTACTTGTTCACTGTCCTTGAGGCTTTTGTCAATAAAGGCCTCATCGTCCTGTAACATACCAGAAGCTTAATACCAAGTTTATTAGGTCCAATGTCTGGGTATTTATTGTACACTACCCAAACTTTTAGGCAATCAACGCACTTCACAACTTTAAATTTCGAGTATCCCTTCCATGTGTACAGGAATCAATAATTCAGCCATTTACCCAATAATCAGAACTATCAAAAGCAAAAGCAAAAGACACTAAAACACAGGAATAACCGAATCAATAATTCCTTCCGGCATGACCAGGAGATTTTTTTAATCTGTCTAGCGCAACAGTGTGGAAATTGACAAACCCTAAAAGAGTCTCTCGAGACAACTTCACAAGTCCAAGAAGGTTCCATCCTAAAACCAATTGCTAACGCGACGAGTAGATCCTTGGTTTATAAAGTAGTGAAGTCCCTCCTCATTTTACCAATGTGAGACACCCACATGTGGGTAAACCACAAATAGGAGGCTCTTAACATTAATAAATTTGTGAGACCAGATGGTGGAGATCATAGCATGATGCAACCCCAACCATCACTAAACAACCTTTAACGAAACAATAAAGATTAACGACAAATTATAATTAGGCAGATTACCTTTAGTGAACCATCAAGAAAGTAGTCAAACACTACTTTGCATTTACGAGGTCCAAGAGGCAGTACAAGATTTGTGTCCATCCATGGGCCATACCTGTAATACACACAACACAAATGCAAGTAGTAAAGGATGAAAGGACCGATTTTAAGCATTACATAAACCTTTCGACACCTCTTTATGGAATCAGACCCCTTTCCGACCCAACAGTCAAGGATATGGGATTACGAGTATGTTGAATATAAAACGACATTACCCCGGTGCCTCAATAGCTTCCGTAAGTTGCGGGGTAAAGGGGGTCAGATGTATGCGGCCTTGCCATTGTGTTAGCAATACAAAGAGGCTATTTTCGAATGATACAGAACCAAAGATTATGTAGTATATAGTGGCCACTAATTTAAATGATAATTCTGCTAGCGAAGACATAAAGAAACAAGAATGGCGTAGGATCTGTATTACTTAGACTCAATGAGAAGTCTAAGAGTGTCCGACTCTACTACGGAGTATTTTATTACAAATCTTCATTTTTTTGGTTTATAAAATAATGTGTCCAATGTTGTCATACAACACAATGACATGTGCAGAGATCAAAGAGATAAAGCACAAAAAGGAAGAGTAAGCTTGTTAACCTGTTGATCATAAAGTTAGGATATACAAAAGCATAGAGTGCCGTGGAACCAAGCCTGTCATTTTCGGCTGAAGAGCCTCCACATCTTTGGATACTAACTCTTTCAAATATCTGCAATATATCGGATTCGTGAATTCAAGTCATCCAGTAGAACCTCAACTTAGAAATTAAGTATCACTTGGCATCAAGAGAATCAATGAATGTACTTGAGTACTGTATGAGTCGAGGTCAAGTCCCGATGCCAGATTTTTGTGCGCATATGGGACATGATAGCCACCGTCTAAATAATTGTCGCAGAAGACCTAGAAAAAATGAACCAGCAACGTTAGTGATAGCGATTAGTCTCTTGAAAGATGGTTTCATGTAAAGATAACATGAGATCATCCCATTTAACTATATGCTCTAAGTCCCTACCCATTTAACCCTATAAAATACTTTGTTAAGATAGTAATGGGAAAGCACATACCTTCCAGTTACATTCTAAGGTGTACTCACGCCTACAGATATAACTCAAAGAAGAATCGACTCCATTGCCACTCAGCAATTGAGAGCAGTTACCGAGCCATTCAGTCTCTAAATTTTGGCTATCAGCTTCATCCGGCGAAGCACTCACATTTACGACAACAAATGGACCCCATGTTACAACTTTTATAGGCAAAAGCCCAAATTCCTAAATACCATGATAAGAAAGGTATCATTATCATCCCAAATATGAAAATTAAAGATAATATGGACATAATATTGCTCAATACTTTAGGATCAAACTTCTGCAGTCCTGTGATTCTTGGGGCCCTCAAAAGACTTCCCCCCAATCCATAAGTCCATCCCTGCATGATAAAGAACCTCATAATACCGAAAGAATGTGCTGCAGCTAGCAGCAATGATGCTGTCGCCATTGTCCCCGCCAACAACAACAACAATGACAACCCGTAATGATATGGGATTGGCTTATATACGAATCAACATCTGATAGGTAAATAAATGGGGAAAAAGGAAAAGATGGTAAAACTATACAAGTAAAGACCAACTATCCAAATGTGAAAACTGTTTTTTTTATAAAAATCAAAGAAAGGAAAAACAAAGATAGAGTTAAAAAGATAAGATAATAGTAAACAAAAAAACAGGAATAAATACTTGAGGTTTTCAACCAAATCTAAAAGTGTGGAGAAACTACTCGGCTGCTAAACAAACAATCACAATGACTGATAATACAAACAAGCAGATCAGGCTAGCTAAACTCAATTATGAAGAGAGATGTATATTTGCCACGAGAAGCAAAATATTAACATGTACACAAGTTATCTGAAAAACTTATGCGGCATGGTCTCCACCTTTGATATTAACCCATTAATCATATAATTATATTAGGGATACATATGCATATGTGAAACCGTCTCACGTTAAGGTATAATTGATTCACACACTTCTGGCTTGTTTACGGTTGGAAAGACTGCTCCCTCTGCCTCATCCGCGTTTGCTCAAAACTCCCCTCACCAACAAATATAAGGATATGGATGAGATAGAAAAGGTATGAATTATACGAACATGTACATAACTGGATTTGAGTTGCTTTATACGCTCACAGATTCGAGAAGCAACTCATGTTGGTCACTCTAGAGATTGTTGCAGCATGTAAAGATCTTTTGGCAATTTGACATAGCAGAGGGGCTGTTTCCACTGGCAATGGGTCACTGTAGATTATTTCGGCCTATTCAACTAATAGAAAAGGAAAGTCTGCTTTTGAGGAGATTTACTGCAACTGGGACTAAAATTATATCCAATCAGACCATCATTTCTTAAGAAATCAAGAATTTGAAGAGTGATATGATGCAAGTATGAACCCAGTCCATGTGTGTCGCACTCCCAAGCATTCTAATAACAGTGATCTTCATAGACAAAAGCCATTTTATAACACAAATGCACCTGTAGTCTGTAGTAACTGTACAAAATTAACGCATGATTATGATGATGGAAGTCTTTACATAGCAGAGGGGATGTTTCCACTTTAGCTGGAATGAAAATTGTGTCGAGAATTGTATGTAATAACTGGCAACTAATAATAAAAAAGGCAAAAAAAAAAAGAACAGAAAAAAAGAAGACGGACAAAAAAGGGAGATGGGTGAAACTCACATGGTAAGGGCACACAAAGCATGTCTTTTTACCACTTCCGGAAGCAAGAAGAGAAGCATGATGTCGACACACATTGTGAAACGCATGAATTTCCTCATTGCTATCTCGACATATTACATATTCTACATTCCCTAATCTGCCAGAATATGTTTAGCAGCATGTAAACAAGGTAGTAAAAGCAGGTGTAGCATTAAGAAGCTAGGTAGCACCAAAACGGATACGGACACGGACACGGACACGACATGAACACGTGATACGGCATCTCGTGAAATTTAGGACACGGGACACGCTGTTTAAATTTAATAAAATATATATTTTATAGTTATAAACAACGTACTATTTTATTTTGTATTAGTATTTGATATTATATATAAATAATTGAAGGTAAAATGTGATTTTGACTATAATTCATTCTCACTTTCTACCCAAACTCATCTTCGAATCAATCTGTTTTAGTTTTCGACCTCTCATTCCTTGTTTATAAGTGTCCGTGTGTCCGTGTGTCCGACACGGTGTCCGACACGGGACGACTGATTAGGAGAAGTGTCCGTGCTACCTAGTTAATAAGTACTCTTATTCCCTCAGTCGCGGTAATTTGTTTACTGTTTCCATTTTAGGGTATCTCATTCGTTTATTTACATTTCCATATTACGACTTAACGAATGTTGTAATATGATCTTCCACCTGCTATTATTGTCCACTTGCGTGGTCTTTGTTCCAAAACCAAAGGTAAACAAATGACTCGGAGGGAGTACTTATATGGATGGGCCCCACAAAACTATAAGGTGCAGCTTACAGAGTGCATATAAAAAGAAAAGATAAACCTGCCAGTAAAATACTTCCTCCGTTCCATTTGATTCTTTACGTTTGCTTTTTTGGCACTATTCATAAGTGAATAGAATCTTTAACACAACTTCTAATATATAACATAAAAGATAGTCATGTGACATCTTGTTTAAATCGTCTTACCGAGTGCATTATGAATATCAAATTTTTATATTTTTTAATAATATGTAACTAAAGATATGAACAAACGAAAACATGCATTGATGTACGTGTATAAAGCAAACGTAAAGAATCAAATGAAACGGAGGAAGTAGGTATTAGCCTCGTTGATCTGGTGAACACATCCTACAAAGGTTAAACAGAAAGGCACTCTTATAAAATAAACAGTAAACAAATTGTAGAAATAACACGGATACTTCCGTCTTAAGAAAGACTAGCTAAAAGATGTTAGTTTACGTACCTACAACTTGCCAGCCTTTATAAAAGACACGATCGAGTTCAAGAGAGTAAAAAGAGGGATCTGTGTACCATGAAGTGGGTGGTGTTGATGCTTCCTCAACTCGGATTCTTGGATCAAAATCATTCACTATTTTATGGCTTGAATTTGATACACAATTCCTTATTTTGATGGGGGATCTCAATTTAATTATGGGAAGTGTTTTATGATCAAGTCTATGGCTTCTTTCATTACCACCCACATATCCATATCCATTCAAAATAACAATACTTCTTCCCATATCAATTCTCGTTGCTCTTCGATTCTAACAACTTTCTAAATGCGACAACTACTTCTTAACTTTCACATCTTCTACACTTCTACTCTTCTACTCTATTCTACCTTAGCTATATTTTATGACAGTGTTGAACCAATTATTTTACAGAAACCATGATTTCACATTTTTTTGTTTCAATTTGACTTTTTGCAAGATTTTGATGTTTTAACTTCAAATAACTTTGAAATATAGGTAGGCGGCATGACTATTAAAGTAACAATGAACAGGAAAGATCTTACAAGACTACGAAGTAAATGTCGTGGCGTGATAACGATCACTGCTCTAAAGTTGAATTTGCCCCGCTCGATACACACGGCCTCTTGGCAACCAATCCCAGGATACACGACCTCCAAGCCTATGGCGTACGACAAAGACTCGGAATGAGAACTACTAGTAGAACGTTGCCAAATATAAGTTTGGAAGTATAGAATTAGAGAGAGATGATTGTTTGTTGTGTATTTGGAATAATGTAGAATGAAGGTATTTATAGGCTAAACAAGAAGCATCCAGAATAACATTTATGTGCCTTGAAACTCTGTGTTTAGAAAACTGCATAATCTGTTTAGGAGACTACACAATTAAGGTTGACAATATGCAGTAGTCAGTATGCAATTAACAACTAAGTGACTACTACCTGCTCCAAAAATAAAAGGAGCCGATGGCCCGCACCGCAGGTGCTCTATCAGAGCCCAGAGCCCGTGCCCGTGCCCGAGCCCGAGGTGGCGTGGCGCCCGCGCGCGTGGGGCAGTGGAGTCCCTCCACTACTACATGTCTAGTAGCATCACAAAAGTAGTCACTCATAAATAACAGACTCATAAGTTATTTTTCCTATGTGGGATACTAGTAAACTTCTTTTGAAGCAATTACTTCCAACAATCCCCCACATAATTAAAAAGAACAAAGAAAAGAACTGATATAAGGCAACGGAATATAAGTCTTAAGATGACAATGTCCTGTAGACTTGAATTGCCACCCAGTGCATACAATTACGTGGTACAACGATATTGAGGAGCCTTTGGCTTTGAACTCTCCGCGGTTATTTATACCAAGTAACTGCGCACAAATCCGTATTCGAATCTGCGTTCGTCCTCGCGAAGTAGTCATAAACTAGTGCCCCCACATGCCTGGTATTTCGTGAACGCTCTAGAGGTCCTAAAGCCTAAGAACCTCATAGGGGGTTGGGCAATTCATTCACATTCACATAGGTAAGTCCATCAGGTTTGTCTGTCACAAACCACCCATAAAGGACTATGGACTTATTAAGAGCTTAGCTCAAGCTTCCTCACGTGATAGATGTAACACAATATAAAAGAGAGAATACTACATCACGTTTTATTATAAATAGGAATGGTAGTAGTATTACAACATGAGATCCTTGTGACTTCGTTTGACCCATTGAACTTAGTTAAAACTAAGTTAGGGATCCCCGTCACAATTCACTCCCAATAGGCTTTAAACCCATTCCTTGTGCTGACTCCATCACTAATTTTCTGTAGAGGCCTTTCGTGAGAGGATCCGCAATGTTCCTCTCCGATTTTACATATTCCAGTGATATCACATTATTTCTGATCAGATCCCTCACTATGGCATGTCTCAAGCGTATATGTCTTCTTTTCCCGTTGTAAGCTTGATTTCCTGCCACACCAATTGCTGCTTGAGAATCGCAGTGCATTGAGACTCCCCCACAAAGGAATGTCTGATAGTAGATTCCTTAGCCATTCAGCCTCTTGTCCTGCCAATTCTAAAGTAATAAATTCAGACTCCATAGTAGATTTAGCAATACAACTTTGTTTAGAAGATTTCCATGAAATAGCACCACTAGCCAGAGTAAACACAAATCCACTCGTAGAATGAATCTCATCATTATCAGACACCCAATTAGCATCACAATAGCCTTCTAAAACACAAGGATTTTTGGAATAGTGTAGACCCCAGTCCATAGTTCCTCTAAGATATTTCAGAAGTCTAGGTAAAGCATTCCAATGTGACTGATTTGGGCTATGAGTGTACCTGCTGAGCCGACTTACCGCGTAAGCAATGTCTGGTCTAGTATAGTTCATGAGAAACATAACACTACCAATAATCTTAGCATATTCTTCCTGATTTATACCATCATCTTTATTTTTCTTTAAGTGAATACTAGGATCATATGGAGTTTTCACAGGTGCACAATCTAAACAATCAAATTTTTTCAAAATTTTCTCGACATAGTGTGACTGATCCAAACGCAAACCATATTTAGTCCTAGTGATTTTTATTCCAAGAATAACATCCGCTTCACCTAAATCTTTCATGTCAAATTGTGAGCTTAGAAAAGACTTAGTGTTATTAATAACAGCCATATTGGTGCCAAAGATAAGCACGTCAACATATAGGCACACAATTACACATCCAATATTATCAGTTTTAGCATAAACACAACCATCTGAATCATTTACATGAAAGCCACGAGAAAGGATAGTTTGGTGAAATTTGTTGTACCATTGCTTTGGAGCTTGTTTTAGACCATACAATGATCTAACGAGTTTACATACCTTACCTTCTTGTCCTGAAATTACACAACCTTCTGGTTGCTTCATGTATATTTCTTCGTTCAAGTCTCCGTTTAAAAAGGCTGTCTTTACATCCATTTGATAAACAAAAAGATCATGTATAGAAGCCAAGGCAATCAAAGCTCTAATGGTTGCAACTTTAGTAACAGGAGAGTAAGTGTCAAAGAAGTCCAAACCTTTAGTTTTTCGATTACCACAAACAACGAGTCTAGCTTTGTACTTATCAATAGATCCATCTAGTTTTAGTTTCTTCTTGAATCCCCACTTATTTGCTAGAGGCTTACTGTAACAACCCGAAAAGTACCCTATTTTTCTAGTAAAATTTCTTAAGTATACTTTTCAGTAAGGTTAAGTTTTTAAAATAGAATTTATTGTTTCGAGTCGTATTTTGAAATTCCGCGTTCGTATTTGGAATTTCTGAGAGATTTCATGAAAATCCCGTTTTTAGTCATCTTTGACTTTTCTTGACTTTTAAGTCGTCTTTGACTTTTCTTGACTTTTTAAAAGTCGTCATTGACTTTTCTTGACTTTTAAGTCGTCATAAAATTTTCTTGACTTTTAAGTCATCTTTGACTTTTCTCGACTTTTAAGTCGACTTTGACTTTCGTTGATTTTTCCCGACTCGCCTTATAAGTTTGAAGACCGAAATTTTATTTAAAAAAATAATATTTTTGATTTATTTTTATTTAGATTTATTAGAATCTATGATAATTTAATAAAATTATTTTGAATTTATTCGGAATTTATAATAAGGTTTTACGGTTTAAACCCGGGAATCATTTAACTATTCCCGACTCATTGTAAATCCCGAAACAAACCCGAACTCGACTTTGGCATGAGTCACACGCCCATTCATCGTTTTATCCACTCACTGAGATATTTTAATTGTTTCGATTACACTATATAAA
>JAIUZE010011806.1:0-24161 GCA_022085475.1 Heliosperma pusillum | reverse complement strand
ACTGACGGATCGATAAAGTTGTAAATATCTTAGATATTATTATTAGTTTAATCATATTAATCAAAAGATCTTAAGGTGAGTGGAAAAAGATGACATAGGCGCGTGACTCATGCCAAAGTCGAGTTTCGGGTTTGTTTTCGGGATTTACGATGACTCGGAAATAGTTAAATGATGTTCGGGATTAAACCTTAAAAGTTATTCTTTAAATTCCGAATAAATTCAAAATAATTATATTAAATTATGATAAATCTAAATAAATCTTAATAAAAATAAATTAAAAATATTATTTTTTTAAATAAAATTTCAGTCTTCAAACTTACAAGGCGAGTCGGGAAAAGTCAACGAAAGTCAAGTCGACTTAAAAGTCAAGAAAAGTCAAAGATGACTTAAAAGTCAAGAAAAGTTTATGACGACTTAAAAGTCAAGAAAAGTCAATGACGACTTTAAAAAGTCAAGAAAAGTCAAAGACGACTTAAAAGTCAAGAAAAGTCAAAGATGACTAAAAACGGGAATTTCATGAAATCTCTCAGAAATTCCAAATACGAACTCGGAATTTCAAAATACGACTCGAAACAATAAATTCTATTTTAAAAACTTAAGTCTGCTGAAAAGTGTTAGTAATATTTTTACTAGAAAAATTGGGTACTTTTCGGGTTGTTACAGCTCTACTTAGGATTATGGTTATTACAAGTTTGTTTCTTGTGGGCCCGAATCCTTTTCAATATATCTTTCCCCAGCAAGAGTCCGCCTGAAGACAGACGCAGGAAGATTCTCACAACGCGCCCTTTCAACGGCTGGCGAGCTTCATCACGCGCCCTTTCAATGACTGGCGAGCTTCATCACGCGCCCTTTCAACGGCTGTCGAGCTTCATCACGCGCCCTTTCAACGGCTGGCGAGCGTCATTACGTACCTTATCCCCAGGGGCTGGCGAGCCTCATTATGCACCTTATCCTAACGGCTGGAGAACCTCATTACGTATGCTAATTCAGCGGCTAGCAAGCTTCACATCACACCTCAGTCCAAATAAGAAGATGCTCAGGTATGACTCCTTCTAATGGCTGGCGAGCTTTCGTACGTAGTTTAACTGTAACACCCGCAAATGTACCCTATTTTTATAGTAAAAATATTTTACGGATAATTTTCAGCAAAATTTAGTTTTAGTTTAGAATTAAATTTCCCGTGTCTAGTTTAGAATTTTCGAGTTCGTTTTTGGACTTTACGCGAGATTTCGAGTAAGTTACGTCTTAAGGCGTAATGGGCTTTTTCCATGAATTTTCCACTTACTCCCTCATATACTCCCTCAAAACCCTAACTCTCTCATTCAACACATCCTTCTTCTTCACCAAGTAACCACCCAAAACCCTAACCTCCATACTTGCTCAAGCTCATAATCAACTCTACTCCTTCATTTCTCGCTCAAATTCACTAAAGTTCGTCTTAATCTCTCCCTCTCATCGTCCTCTATCTTAGTTGGTAATAAAATTACCGTCTTTCTCGCTTTTCAATTTATCCGTCTTTCTCAAAGGTGAATTATATTCATCTTTTATTGTCTAATTGTAGGTGGTAACCTCCAAGACCTCGACAAAGACTACTACTTAGTAGAGGAGGACATTGACGAGGATTGAAGACGCAAAAAGGTAACGGTGAAGGGTTACTCGATATCATTACGTGTTTTAATATGTTTTCTATGTTAGTCATCGTATTTAGAATAAGATTAGTAATCATAGGAATTGTGTTGTTGATGATAGTTGTTGTTAGTTGATAATTGATAATGAGAATTGATGATGGATGATGATAATTGAAGTTGGTTAATATTCATAAGTGTTGAAGTGATGATTTTCGTGCATATTGACCCCAGCCGGCCGACCGGCAGCCGGTCAGCTGACCGGCTGGGGAGTTGGCTGTATTTTAATTGTTGTTACGTAAAATTTTAATATACATTACGTCTCAGCCGGCCGACTGGCAGCCGGTCAGCCGACCGGCTGAGACACATGCCATTTTGACTTCATATTCTCGCATGACTTTGGTCCCAGCCGGCAGCCGGTCCCTTTGACCGGCTGGGACACGCTGCTCATTCAATTGTTTACAAATGTTATATAGGTGCCAGCCGGGTAGCCGTGATCGTGCCTGTCGCAAGCCCGATACAAAGATAAATTACCCAGACTAGGCTAATAACAAATTAATGTAATTAGGGAAGTAGGGGTCGATCCTCAGGGAGATGGTGTTTCCTATATAATGTGAAATGTCTCGCAATTGGGTTTTATCTAACGAGTTTCTGGGTTATGGGATTATGATGTCTAAAAAAGCATAAATGAAAACAAAATAAAAGCAATTGAAGATGAAAGCAATAAAGCAAATGATGAATTAACAATAATGAAAAGCATCTAGGGAAGTAGGTTCACACATGTAGATTGACATATTGATGAAGTTGGATGTGGAACATGCAAATAATTCATTGTGAGTTCGTAAGAATGATGTGTTCATTACAATCATAGATCAGATGGTCTAGCATGCTTTTAGGCAATTTACTAGGTCTTAATCCACCATGTCATGCTTTGTTTATTCAATTCACGTATCTCTACCTTGGAAAAGAATTCCATTTTAGTCAATGATTTTGATCATAAATCGTCAACTATCGTTATAGTCCAAACATGCATAGACACAATTTTTTTAAAAGCACAATTTCTTTTATCCTATTATCATCTTTTAATCAACCTAACATGGCTACCCTACACCCTAGAAAGGTGACTACTCACTCATGGCGATGTCTAAATCTAAGATGATATTAACAATGAAAACTAGGATAGACATGTTTAGTTGATTTTGACAATATTTTAAGACTTTCTATGCGGCGATAATAACGACGCTAAATTGACAATCTAGGAAATGAAACGACGATTATAACGGTACTAAAATGAATCTAAGATAACATGGATAGAAAATAACAATCAAATGGAAAACAATAAGGATTTTAAACAAAGGATAAAATCGGAATACCTAGGTGACGATCAACAACTAAAGCGATAACAATAATAGAAATCCCTTGCATAGAATAATCGTTCCTTGAATTACAACACTTGAACCCAACAAAGTAGATTACAAAGATTGAAATTCTTATTAATCTAAGCTAAGATTTTGATGTAGAAAGGACAGAAATAAACTAAGAACTAAAGAAGAAGAAAATGAGAGAAGGGAGGCTAGTTCTCCCTCCTCCTAATCTAAAGAGAAGTTTAAGAAGAGAAGAGATTATTGTAAAGAGGATGTGTTGAGAAGAGTGGCTGGAGCATCCTTTATATAGCATTAGGGTTTCGCGGGGAAGGGGTCGAGCATTGAACATATAGGACAAAAGGAGGAAGTTGAAGCAATTTGCTCGAAGCAGCAGGGATACCCGATCGGGTACACACTTACCCGATCGGGTAAGTTGCATTCTAGAAGCTTTGACTATCGTTTCATCTCCTCTTGCATATGACTTGACTTCCATCATTCCTCTTGACCTCTTGAGTCGGGTTTGTTGATAGGGTTTGATGTAAAGCGATGAATTCTTCGCCTAACTGATTGATCTTCCGACAACTGCGACATCGTCTTTACTCCTTCTCTCTTTTGAATTAGTGAACCTTCTTGAAATGTCTTTCACTTGGTCAAGCTTGCTTCTTCAAATCATCGGGTTCTAGGCAAACGCGCGGGAATACAGAAAAAGGGCGTAGAAACGTCACTTTCCCTACAAAACATGTTAGAACATAGGATTTCGCCTAGAAGACGATATTAGCTCATAAAATGGCTTAACAAAGCACAAATGACATACAAAACCGAGCTAAATTAGGGGTTAAAATCATTAAAAATATTCACTTATCAAATTCCCCCAAGCTAAACCTTTGCTTGTCCTCAAGCAAACATAACAAACAATACCAGGACAAGGGTTGCAAGCATTGGCTACTACACTATCAGGAAACAAATCTCAACATAAAGCTTTGGAAACATAATGAATCATAACCCAAAAACAACATGGGCAAGAATGATACATAAACATGGCTGAGATTTACATAACGGCGTAGCACAAAGAATTTCACTATAGATTTTTGGCTCTTGCATGATCTTTTGACAAATGGACTCTCACGGCACACTCGAACAGTCATGTATGCAAAAGGTGATTCATTTATGTGTAAATGTTTGAGACACTCACCTATCTACGACTTATGAAAGTGTGTTCGCGGTCTAATATGGTAAACAATTCAAAACACAAGTCAAAGATCACAATGCACATAGAAAAGAAGCCGGAAAAATAAGAAGAAGGCTTTGGGAAATGGGTGAAAGGTGGACAAACAGTTATGGTCATGTGAAGGTTTGAATGAGCTAGCAACTGGCCAATGATAAATGGATACTCAATCCAAACTTTCGATCAATTTCCCAGAAGACGGATAACGAAGCCAAAAGAAACAAATTGGCTTATTACACACGAAACACAAGGGTAAACTCCTTCTGAATATTGACTTGACATTTTAGGAGATACTCACAACTTCTTCTATTTTATTTCTTTTTCTTTTTTTTTTTCTTTTCGTTTTTCTTTTTTTTTCTTTTCTTTTTTTTCTTTTGAACATAGCATCACTTCTTGAATATTTTCGTTCTCTCAAATTCACTTTGACATCAAGGAACAAAATCTTCTCAAAAGAGCACCCATACACCATAGTCTAGCTACTAGCTCAAAAGGTAGGCAGTTTTTATATGTAGCTATTATCTTGTGAAACATTTGTGTGAAGAGGCTAATTTTGAGGGGTAGTTCAAAGTGAAAAAGGCTTCAAATCTTAGTGAATCATGAATGTAATGCTTATAGGAATGAAATGAGAACCATACTTATGCGTTTTGACATGACACACATCACAAGGAGAACTACACACACTTAGATGAGACTGGGTATAGATGTACGAGCCTAAGAAGGTTCTATCTTACAATATATGTAACTTGCCAAATGTCAAGATTAAGCGTACTCATCTATAGATTCATTCCATGCCTACTGTGTATAAGACTTCCCCATGTATGTACAATTCAATGAATATTGAATCATTATCTTTTGAAAGCTCTAAGTTTGGGAAATGTAACATGATAGCATAGTAAACAAGCAAGCAAAGCATGAAAAGCATTCAATTATGTTCAGAAATTTTTAAATTTTCTCAAAAATCTTCTTTTTATTTTATTCAAAAATTGAAAAATGATCAACTAAAATGCAAAATGGGAAAATGCAATCCCTCCCCCAAGCTAAACATCACATTGTCCTCAATGTGAGCACAAAGACAAAATATGCAATGAGATGCTTAATGGGGAAAAGGAAAAATGAAAGAAGAGTGAAGCTTACTAGTCCGCGCGGACTCCCCCAAGCTAGTCTTTTGGACTTGACAAGGAAGGTCTTTATAGATTCTTCAAAAACTCTTTCATCTGCAAAATAAATCCTAAAAATGAAAAAGGGAATACAAAAATAAAAATGCAAAAAGAAAAGGAACACGGGTTGCCTCCCGAGAAGCGCAATTTAAAAGTCTTGCTAGACTCCCTTTCTTTCTTTGATCATCCTTTATCTTTAAGCTCACTATCATCCAAGCTCATCTTCATAGCGTTCTTTACATTCTCCATCCATGCCAAGCTTTTCCGAGAATAGCCCCTTCTAGCACTTTTAGCAGTAGTGCTTTTAGTATGCTCACCTGCAAGAGTATCAACACTAACATGTGCCTCCAACGGATCCGTCAGTAAGGATCGAGGCATAGAAGAAAAAATAGAAGAGTCATACACATCAAGCACATAACATGAGTCTTCTAACACAGGACTCCTAACGGTGGAATTTTTACTAAAGGTCACCTTGTCATCTCCTACCTCCAATGTCAACTTCCCATTCCTGACATCAAAAACTGCACCAGCGGTGTGCAAAAAGGGTCTTCCCAAAATGATTGGGATTTGAGAGTCCTCGGCCATGTCAAGTACTAGAAAGTCAACGGGAATGAAAAACTTACCAACTTTGACGGGCACATCTTCTAAAACACCCATAGGTTGTTTTAGAGAACGGTCTGCCATTTGCAAAGTAATATTAGTGCATTTCAAAGCACCCATGTTAAGTTTTTCAAACATAGAAAAAGGCATGACACTTACACTAGCACCTAGGTCGCAAAGGGCCTTATCAATGGTATATGTGCCTATAGTGCAAGGGATGGAGTAACTACCAGGGTCCTTAAGTTTTGGTGGAGACTTATTTTGCAAGAGTGCACTACACTCTTCAGTGAAAGCTACGGTCTTCATCTCATTGAAGGATCTCTTGTTTTTGAGGACTTCCTTCATAAACTTGGAATAAGAAGGAACTTGGGAAAGAAATTCAATGAAAGGGACTGTTACCTTTAAGTTCTTGACGACGTCAAGAAACTTACCATACTTTGCCTCCTCCTTGTGCTTGGCTAATCTTTGGGGAAATGGGACCTTGATCTCAATAGGAATCTCGGGCTCTTTTCCCTTTGACATGGGCACCTCAGCTTCAACATCAACAACCACGGGCTCATCATTATGCTTACCACTTCTCGGGGAAATGACATTCACAGTTTCGTGAGGTTGGTAACATTGTGAAGGCAGCTGCCCTTGCTTTTGGTAGGTATTAGAAGAGGCATATTGGGAAATTTTAGCTTCCAACAATTTGATGCCGGCGTCCTTAGCTTGATCACTCTCCTGGAATTGAGCTATCATGGTGTCTTGCCTTTGAGCCAATTGCAGCATCATGGCTTCACGTTTACTTACACCATTGTCACTCTGTTGAAATGTAAAGGATTGGATTTGCTCTAGCTTTTGTGTGAGAAGTGCTACTTGAGCTTGTAAAAGTGTCAAAGTGGGGTCTTCTTGCTTAGATTTCAATGGTATGGAGCGGGAATTTATATATTGAGAATCGTGAATTGCCATGGATTCAATGGTATTTTGAGCAATTTCAACATTGATTTGATCAAATCTTCCATTGTTAGCAGAATCCAGAATACGACGGGACTCTATATAACACCCATTATAGAATGTGATGGCAAGGAACCATGAATCTAACCCATGATGAGGACACTCTCTTTGCAAGTCCTTGTACCTCTCCTATGCTTCATATAGGCTCTCATCATCCCCTTGTCGAAAACTAGTGATTTGACTTCTCAACAAAGCGGTCTTTTCTGGAGGAAGGTACTTTTGGTAGCAGGCAAGAGCTAAACTCTCCCAATCGGTGATATCTAATGTAACCTTATCAAGGCTATGTATCCACAACTTTGACTTACCTCTCAAAGAGAATGAGAAGAGCATCTCTCTAATTTGCCCTTGGGTGACTCCAGTTTGTCCAATAGTGGAGCAATAGTCACAGAAGTTTTGGATGTGAAGGTTGGGATCTTCTATGGCATTGCCACTAAATTGGCTTCTTTCTATAAGGTTAATGTTTGATTTCAAAGTTTTAGGCTGGGATTTGGGGTGTAGCAATACCCCTTGGAAGTGTTTCTGCGGTGGGTTTGGAATGGTATGAAAGTCGAACCATTTTCTTTTGTGAAGATGAAGATGGAGTGTTGTTTGAAATTTGATTGGTTTTTGAGAATGGAGATGAGAATGGGTCTTCTTCTCCTTCGAGATTAGATAAAATATCCGAGTATTTCTCACGAATACGATCTAAACTTGAAGTATCAGAAGCTTTTGAGATTTCGTTGAATAGCTTTTTTTTCTCCTACGCAGAGTCCTTTCTAGATCGGGGTCTAAAAAGATAGGGGTCCCTAGTCTAGAAGATCTGGGCATAAGATTGAAAAGCTAAGATGAAAAATCAAGAGAGGTCTAAAGGAATTTGGGTTCCTAAAGACTAGATAAAACTAATTGCGATAAAAATCACAAGAAAAAGGAAAACTAAACCGTGCTCCCCGGCAACGGCGCCAAAATTTGATCGTGCTTGTCGCGAGCCCGATACAAAGATAAATTACCCAGACTAGGCTAATAACAAATTAATGTAATTAGGGAAGTAGGGGTCGATCCTCAGGGAGATGGTGTTTCCTATAAGATGTGAAATGTCTCGCAATTGGGTCTTATCTAACGAATATCTGGGTTTTGGGATTTTAATTTCTAAACTAATAAAAGGCATAAACGAAAACGAAATAAAAGCAAATGGAAATGAAAACAATAGAGCAAATGATGAATTAACAATGATGAAAAGCATCTAGGGAAGTAGGTTCACACATGTAGATTGACATATTGATGAAATTGGATATGGAACATGCAAATAATTCATTGTGAGTTCGTAAGAATGATGTGTTCATTACAATCATAGATTAGATGGTCTAGCAGGCTTTTAGGCAATTTACTAGGTCTTAATCTACCATGTCATGCATTGTCTATTCAATTCACGTATCTCTACCTTGGAAAAGAATTCCATTCTAGTCAATGATTTTGATGAGAAATCGTCAACTATCGTTATAGTCCAAACATGCATAGACACAATGTTTTAAAAGCACAATTTCTTTTATCCAATTAACATATTTTAATCAATCTAACATGGCTACCCTACACCCTAGAAAGGTGACTACTCACTCATGGTGATGTCTAAATCTAAGATGATGTAATTAACAAGAACTAGGCTAGACATGTTTATTTTGTTTTGACAATAGTTTAAGACTCTTTATATGGCGATAATAACGACGCTAAATTGATAATCTAGGAAATGAAATGACGATTATAGCGGTACTAAAATGAATCTAAGATAACTTGTAAAGAAAATAACAATCAAAATAGGAACCATAAAGACATTAAACAAAAGCTAAGATAGAAATACCTAGATGGCAATCAACAATGACAATGATAACAATAATAGAAATCCCTTGCTTAGAATAGTCGTTCCATGAATCACAATACTTGAACCAAATAAAGTAGATTACAAAGACGAAATTCTTATTGATCTAAGCTAAAGTTTTGATGTAGAAAAGACAGAAATAAACTAAGAACTAAAGATGAAAATGAAGAAAATGTTCTAGACAAGAGAAGAGAGGCTAGGCTCTCTCCTCTTAATCTAGGTTTCTAATCTAAAGAGAAGTGTAAGAAGAGAAGAGAAGTGAAGTATGAAGAGATGTGTTGAGAAGAGTGGCTAGAGCATCCTTTATATAGCATTAGGGTTTCGTGGGGAAGGGGTCGAGCATTGAACATATAGGACGAAAGGAGGAAGTTGAAGCAATTTGCTCGAAGCAGCAGGGATACCCGATCGGGTACATCACTTACCCGATCGGGTAAGTTGCATTCTAGAAGCTTTGACTCTCATTTCATCTCCCTTTGCTTATGACTTGACTTCCATCATCCCCTTTGACCTCTTGAGTCGGGTTTGTTGATAGGGTTTGATGTAAAGCGATGAATGCTTCGCCTAACTGATTGACCTTCCGACAACTGCGACATCGTCTTTACTCCTTCTCTCTTTTGAATTTAGTGAACCTTCTTGAAATGCCTTTCACTTGGTCAAGCTTGCTTCTTCAAATCGTCGGGTTCTAAGCAAATGCTCGGGAATATAGAAAAAAGGGCGTAGAAACGTCACTTTCCCTACAAAACAGGTTAGAACATAGGAATTCGCCTAGAAGATGATATTAGCTCATAAAATGGCTTAACAAAGCACAAATGACATACAAAACCGAGCTAAATTGGGGGTTAAAATCATACAAATATTCACTTATCATGGTTAAACGAGGGCTTGAGATGGTTTGCCTCAGGATATGATTTTGATAGAGATTTGAGAGCGGCAAAGGAAAAATCCTTGAAAGCTACTGTAGATACCTCGAATACACACCTTCCGCCCACCAAGTGATGATTGGGCGGCATGTTGTTACAGCGGAACAATTTATGACAATTCGTAAGTTTATCGTCAAGTGATAGCTCAAACTGTAACAACCCGTAATTTGAAAGACCGAAATTATATTTGAAAAATAATAAATTTAATTTATTTTAATTTATTACGATTTATTTGAATTTATGATAATTTAATATAATTATTTTGAATTTATTAGGAATTAAAGAATAGGTTTTACGGTTTAAACCCGAACTTCATTTAACTATTCCCGAGTCAACTTAAGTCCCGAAACAAACCCGAAACCGACTCCTACGTGGGCCACACGCCCAAAGCACCCTCCTTCCCTCATTTTAAGGCTTTTGATTACTTTAATTAAACTAATACAAATATCTAAGATATTTGTAACTTTATCGATCTGTCAACTTAAATTCCGCAACAAATCGCGTAAAAACAGACCCGACATCTACCTCTTCTCCACGGCTCTCCCCCTCCTCTCTTAGGATTAGATATTTTCATTAAACTAACATAATATCTAATAATATCTAGATATTTGATTAAACAAACCTAATATCTAATAATATCTAGATATTTACCATAATATATTTATAAAACCCGAGTCAATCCCGTAACAACAAGTTCAAAACCCGACTCCCGTAATCCCCTATAATTACACGGTCCTCCTCTCCACTCTTACTCACTAATTATCTTTTTACTTTACATTAAATCAACTTAATATCTATTAAATACCTTCTTTAATATAATCAAAATCGTTCTTCGTGTTCTTGATCGTTCTTGAGCAAAATCGTCACAAAACCTTCGTTACTTGGTCAAATCCGTTCTAAATTATATTTCTAAAGTCTCCTCTCCGCTCTTCATCTCCATGTACGTTTATTTTCAATTCCGACAAAATCGTTTTCAACACTTTAATTGTTGAAATCAAGTTTTAATTCTAATAATGTTATTTTTGTCATTTCTTATAGGAGAAGATTATGAAGACGAGTTTGGTGACTCGTATATATTAGAAGAAGATTAGTAGACGGGTTTTTAGTTCTTATTTTGGTGCTACATGGTTTTGTGCTAGCTAAGGTAACGATTACCGAGTTACTCGACGAATTAATGTCACATATGTTTTTATTGTTTTTGTTATGTTATTATTATTTACGGTTTTAAGTAGTAACATGATAAGTTGTTATTATTATTATGTTGTATGAATTTTTAACATATTTAGTGTTTTTGACATGTTGGATGATTTGTTCATAATCATGATTTTTGTATGAATGATGGTTGAATTGGTTGTTAAAATGGATGGTTCTTAATTAAAACATGTTAGAAATAATTTGGGGTTGTTCTATGGTGGTGGCCGTGTGTGGTGGACAAAAACCAGGCCCGGTTCAGGCTGGTCCAGGCCGGTCCAGGCCGGTTCAGACCCGGTCTGGGTTGGTCCGTGATTTGGCCTTTGGGCTTGTGTCGATACTTGATTGTCTTGTCGTTGTTTTGACGGGTTTTAAATATGTTAAGCATGCGGGAAATATTAAGAAACGATTTTAGAAATATTGACCAAAACAGGCCCAAACCAGCCCGTGGGCCCGGTTCAGACCCGGTTTAGTCTCGACCCAAACCAGGCCGTGAGTCCTCCTTATGGGCTTGTGACGGTTTTTGAGTTTAGAGTTAGTATTATATCATGTTTTGTAATATTTAGCAAGTGGGAAATTTTAGTAAGTAAATTATTTAATTAAACGGTTTTCATAATATTATTATTTCTCACATGTTAGAAATTATAGCATGAGATTGTAGTTTAATTTGATATCCTTTAAGTCAAGCGGGTTTCGTAAGAATTAATAATTCACATGTTAGAAATTAGAATAAAATAGCATGAAATGAATATGATGTTCGTATGTTCAAGCCTAAATGGCTAAGACTCTGTTTCTAGCCGGTTTGACCAAACGGGTTTGGTCAAACTAAGATCTAGTCAGCCCCGTTTGACTGATGACCCGTCGCGGGACTCGGGTCGGGGATTTGTCTTCAGGTAAGGTTTTATTTAATGAATGAATGAATGAGCCTTAGTAGATATGAGGCGATATGATATTTGAATATGATTTATATGCAATTAGTCACATGATAGGATGTTTTTCTGTGACTGTTTAATTATATGGTTGGTGTCGTGTTGACTAAGTACCCATAGAGAATTATGAGTATATGGCGTCTTGACCATTCTAATTCTAAATGAGCATCTTGGACCATGACATAGATAGGCCGTACTATCTTTAACGAGCATATGGAGTTCACAGCTTGATAGCTTTTGTGTCACGGCCTGGGGGGCTTATCTCCAAGTCGGGGCATGGCTGCCTAAGAGTTCCACTTTGGGAATGGAGCCCGCTTAAGTACTAGCCATCTCTGCTTAGGGGGTCGCCTAGTAGAGTTTCTCATAGACGGTTATGTCATGGGACGGGGAACGGAATAGCTGTTGTCGCTAGGTCTGATCAGTCTAGGACTAGGATGTTTTCCTACCTTGTGGTAGAGCCTCGAGTTACAGAAGTCGACTATCGGCCGTGCTAAGAACTTATGCCTGTTTCTAGAAGTATTGGTCTTTCATGTTTGATGATTCTATGAATCTTAGAAGGTGAGATGCAAGCCGGCTAAGGTTGATAGAGTTTGGATTACCGGTTGTTAACTGATTCACATGATATTTTGTATGATTAGGGTTGAGTTGTATCCAGGCCATGTTTTAAATGTAACCTCTGAGCTGAAATACTCGCTTCCCTACCTCGTGGTATAGGTTGTTAACCGATTCACATGATAGCTGGCATGAGTAGCTTATCCTTCATATGCTAGGTTATATGTTAGTTATTTGTTTCATAACATGAAAAGCATATCGTATATGTTAAGGTTTGTATTTTCCATATACATCTCTTTTATGTTATTCATGTTTTATTAAACTCGACATTTCGTGGCTGGGAGAACTCGGAGTTACTCCCCACTGACTGTGGCTTCCGTGTTTATATTTAATGCGGTTGGCAGGTTTGTGAAGCATACTTGGGTACATTGACGAGCTAGCGAGCGAAGTATTACCTTGGACCTATATTCGGTTCTTAGGATTGTATTATTTAATACACTCTTTTATTTCCGTATTTATACGGAAGATATGTCTCCCGTTTTAGATACTTCTTATGTATAATATTATTTCCTTTTTGGTTATGAACCTTGTTCTTTAAGACACCTTTGTTATGATGAATATATTTAATGGTAGGTTCCGGTTTTTAAAATTTACCGATTTTCACTAAAGTGAACCTATTAAAAACGTATTCTCATCTTTTATTTATTTAAATTACTTGTTTATCTTTCCGCAAATTTGAGGGTGTCACACAAACAGTCGTGTCTACCCCTTGGTCGTCATCTACGTACCGATACGTTCGTTTTAACAGTCATTAGAGTAATTATGGAGTCCGAGTAAAAAACCGCTTCATTTTCTAAACCGTCTTTTAAAACCGTGCCTGAATGCTCGAGAATATTCCGGATATCATAATATTTCAAAACTTATCCTTTCTCAGGAAAATATATTCATATTTTATTTAGAAAAGTATTCAAATCTACCGCAATTCCCATAAAGAAACGCAGAAATCTTTCTTTCAAAGAAGGAAACTGCTCGAAAGATGACGCAGCAGGAGCTGCGCCTCTTCCAACAGTCGCAGTGCCTGCTGCGCCTCTTCTCAACTCGTTTTTTCTATTTCCGGAATATTTTCTAGATTGTTTTCCGTGTTCGAGTTATTCCAAAACTCTTCGGATCTCTCTCTATATAAGGAGAGGTTCGTGCACACTTAAAAGGCACGCGAGTGTTCTGCCCCTTCTTTCTCTCTCTTTGCAATCTAGACCTTGCTCTAAGCATTTTGACAATTACGTGCTTGATCAATCGACCACGTATGCAAAGATCCTTCTGGGTACCTGTCACGTTATTGCATTGACCTACGAATTTGACCAACTCAACAATAATCAATCTTAATCAACTTTAATTAATCGATGGTTCCTCTTACGAGGGAACTTTCTTTACATTCGAGTCGAACTGTCGCTAAATCGATAACATTAGTTCATATCTCGTTTCGTCAACATGTAAGTCTGGGGTTTTTAATCCCATCTTTTTTTTATTGTATTTTTTTTTAATTAATGAAAGATTCATGTCGGAAGTATGTCAATGCCCTTTTCAAAACCTTTAGTTTTCATTATTTCTTATAAATTGTCTTTTAATATAATTTTACATTTAGAAAAGTTAGTTCTTGACTTAGATCCCTAATAATCTATATTAGTGGGTTTTTGTCATCTATCAATTTTGTCTTTAGAGGTTAGATTTGTTCATATTTAATCTCTAAATTCGCCTGTGATATAATTAGTATAATTTAATCTGTTAAATCACTTAAATTCGACTTGTAGATCATTAATAAACCATAAATCACCAACGAACACTAAGTGATTACGATTCTGGCTTCAAAGCCAGAACCCCACTCAGGAACAGACGCATAGAGTGCTGCGCCTCTTCCAAAGGACGCACCTCCTGCTGCACCTGTTCCGGGTTGGTTTCTGTCTCTGATCTTCCTGATTCGTTTTGACGTAGTTTAATTAGTTAATTAACTGACTATTATTCGTATTACCACTGCTAATATGACTTTGTTTAGTTTTATTAAATCTTTTCTTCATTTCAAATAATCTTTCAAACATACTTCAGACAAAGATCACGTGATCGTTGTAATCAATTGTAATATTTCTTTTATAGTTCTATTTAATCATTGTATGATTTAATTACTTCTCTTCTCACATGCCAATCAATCCTAAATCCTATTCGACATAATTAATTACTAAACTACATGTTCAACCGACATAGTCTAAGTTGACATGCTAGGATTAAAACGTGGATGTTGCATAGCATGCATATAACCGACAACACATCGATAACAGAAGAGTTTCCCTAATCATTAGTAGAGGCCGCTATCGAGGCGGGCGAGATTAGGTGTTTGATCAAAAGAACTTCCTAATACGTACCATCACCCCTTACTCCATATCTCTGTGAACATCCGTGTTGATTGGCATCCACGAGAGTAATTCTAGACATAGAATGCTAAGGGTAACAAGTTCTTAGTGTTTATGTCATTCCTTTGTGTCTTGACATGGCATAAAGTATTCGAACCGTTCCAACTTCCCACAAAAGTTGGTGGCGACTCCACAAATGCGTGTTTTCACGCTTGTCCCTCGTTTCTCCAGCTGTGGTGTCCCGTGCACCACAGTTTGGAAAGGATCGCGAAACCCGTGTATCACAGTTTGGTGACTCCGCTTAGGAAAGTACACTTACGTGTTACCCAGGGTGAAACTTGAACGAGGTTAGGGAGTAGTATGTATGAGACAGTTGTCGGTTCTCATTACTCGACCTCCCTAGGTCGTTTTATTTGGCCTTCCTAGGCCCAACCCAATTATTTCGACCAATTGTCCCGCCTGGACGGTCCAAATTCTTATCTGGGCCTAAGGATGGATAGGGATTGACGTCAACCATACCGCGGTGTGTACTCATGTTAACACCGAGGGCTTTCACTACTCAGGCGAATGGACTTGGAACCGGCCTTACTTATGTTTAAAGCGGACCTCTCCACAGACCCTGGGTTTGATTGCTTGGTATGGCAACATACCCTTTAAGCCAAATCCCTTTTAAATGCACTCAACATGTCGTTACTCTGCCTGTTTAAATGTGTATAACCCATACGTGATCACCATCTTTGTAAATAAACCATGACAAAATTTTCAAAATCAAGATCCTTTTTAAAACTGTAAAACATTTTCAAAGGTTGCCTAAAGTAGCGCAAAATGAGTCGAAACACTGTCCAAATGTCTAGTCAAAATCATTTTTCCACTTCGAGTAAACACTCCTACAACCACACTACGGTTGTCTAGGATAAACATTTCCAAATCAGTCATTTTCAAAACTCACTTAGACACAGTGGCACACTCCGACTTCACAAATCGAGTCTTTTCGAGTAAGTGTGCTAGATTGGTCAATCGCGTTTTGATTCGTCGTTGGTCTCTTGCCTAGTTTCCAAGATGAATGGAACCAGTCAAGCAAGTGTTCGTCAACCCGAGCCAAATGGTAATGATCAAATCCAATATGCGCTCCTTCGTTTCCAAACGAGTCAAAGGCATCAAACCAGAGATGTTTCTAAGGATCTTTCCTTCATCTCTCAACACCATTCCCAAACAATGGTTCTGTTCCCTAGATCACAAGAAGATTGCAACTTGGGATGATGCTGCAATTGAATTCACCAAGCAATACGCAGACAATGCTGAAATTCAAGTTAACATGCGTACTCTAGAAGTCCTAACTCAGAATGAGAAGGAAGGTTTCACCAACTTCCTAAGTAGGTGGAGGAAGACTAGTACCCAAATTAGTCGGACGTCCAAATGAGGCCACTCTTATGGAAACGTTCGTGGACAATCTAAAACCCACATATGCAAACCAACTAAGGTACCAGAATATAAAGGCTTTTAAAGACTTAACTGTGCTAGGGACCAGAATCGAAGACGACATCCGAAAAGGACTCTTGTCTAAAACGGTAGGTCGCGGGTATCAAGGCTCAACGAGTCGTTCTTACGACTCCACTAATAAAACCGATGAGGTCAACCTTGTTAAAGCACCCAAAAAGAACAACCCTCAAAGGAAGTTCACCAACATCGGCGACACATATTCCAGTTGCCGTAAAAAGATTGACTCAACAAGGCAAACTCCAGCCTATAGGACCTACATCTGATCCGGAAAAGAAGAGTAAATTCTGGGATGAGAATGCTTACTGTGAGTATCATAGGGGCAAAGGGCACGGCATAGAGGAATGTTTCAAATTGAAACATGTCATCCAAGATATGATTGAAGATGATTGTCTAACCCTACCTCCTGGTAGCAAACCCCACAACACCAAGAATCCTCTTGGAGTCCTAGTGATCATGGATGAAGAATCCACCTTGGATTGCTCACACCTTATCTCCCCATTTGAAGATGAAATTAACATGCTCGAAAATGAGCAAAGATATTCCACCATTTCTCTTACCATCGATGACTTCATTGCATGGGCTAGAAATATGAGTAGACAGGTTTCAGAGCTCGAGACTATCATGACATCCTTACGCATTCCGGGCACCACACCCCAAGAAAGCGCACCACGAGCTCTAGTCCTATCCCAACATTTTACAATGCAAGAAGTGATCACAACATGTGACAACGTAGTTGAACGGGTCATCACTTTAGAAGCTGAAATCATCAGTTTAAAAGACCTCAATATCATCAATGGAATATGGGCCGATGACGATGAAGATGAATACCTCACAAAACATTCTCAAACTCGAAGTAGGGAATATCAAGATTTAAGCTATCTCACTCGATCAGGACGTCCTTATCAAGGTGTCCCTCAGAACAATCCTACTACTAAAGGTCCAATTACTAATACCACTGTCATCACCCCAAATGATGGCGAGGGTACATCTATTGACCATCTGCTAAAGCAACTACAAACGACAAAGGCTAATCTTTCAGTTTGGCAATTAGTTGCAAGTTCATTTCCACATCGCCAAGCTCTACTCCAAGCATTGGCAAAGCTAAATGTAGCACACGACTCTACACCCAACAATGTAGTCAACTTGGTCTTCCAAGATTCAGTCAAGCTCAGCAACCCAGTTACTTTCTTAGATGAAGACTTACCTTGGATTGCTCGCACCTTATATCCCCATTCGAAGATGAAATTAACATGCTTGAAAATGAGGAAAAGTATTCCACCATTTCTCCTATTATCGATGACTTCATCGCATGGGCTTGAAATGTGAGTAGACAGGTCTCAGAGCTCGAAACCATCGTGACATCCCTACGCATTTTGGGCACCACACCCCAAGAAAGAGCACCACTAGTTCCAATCCTATCCCAACAATCTACAATGCAAGAAGTGATCACAACATGTGACAACCAGGTTGAATGAGTAATCACTTTAGAAGCTGAAATCATCAGTTTAAAAGACCTCAATACCGTCAACAAAATATGGGCCGATGACGATGAGGATGAATACCTCACAAAACATTCTCAAACTCAAAATCGGGAATATCAAGTTATAGGATATCTCACTCGATCAGGAAGCCCCTATCAAGATGTTACTCAGAACAGTCCTACTACTAATGGTCCAATTTTTAATACCACTGTCATCACCTCAAATGATGGCGAGGGCCATCTACTGACTATCTACTAAAGTAACTACAAAAGACAAAGGCCGATCTTTCAGTCTGGCCATTAGTTGCAAGTTTATTTCCCCATAGCCAAGCTCTACTCCAAGCATTGGCAAAGCTAAATGTAGCACACGACTCTATACCCAACGATGTAGTAAACTTTGTCTTCCAAGATTCACTCAAGCTAAGCAACCCAGTTACCTTCTCAGATGAAGACTTACATCCTTTCGGGGCTAGTCACAACCTCGCTGTATATCACAAGCACGTGTCTAAAGAAGAATATACCCATGACTTTGGTAGATGATGGCTCCGCAGTCAATAGCATACCATTGAAAACGACACGTAAATTGGGAATGAAATAAACGGATTGGACTCCTACCAACCAAGGTGTTCGAGCATACGACGTACACGACGGAAGGTAGTAGGACAAGTCAACCTCACCATAGCCACTGGGCCAGCTGAGCGAAAGGTTAACTTCCAGATTGTAGACATTGAAGCATCCTTCAACATACTTCTGGGAAAGCCATGGATTCATGCTTCTAAAGCAGTAACATCCACCCTACACCAGAAGATCAAAATTCCTCTAGACGGCAAGGTAGTGACGATCACTTTGTCACCTATCAAGGTTGTAATAGAGAAAATGTCCAACAATCAAGTAGCTACGGATCCAATATATGAGCTTGGAGGATTTCAGAGTGTGAATCTTGTAGAGAGTGAGCTGGCACCTCTATATTTCGACCCCTACTCTAACCTAGTAGTCAACCACATACTTAAATCCTAGGGATACTTCCCAGGGATGCCATTAAACCCAACCAGGAAAAGTACCTTTGCACCATACAAGAAGGGAACTTTGGAAATATACCATTGGGATTAGGGTACAAACCCACAAAGGAGGAAACCTTAGAAATGCTTACTCAAGTGCAAAACCGTACGAGTAAGGGAATCCGGATGCAACCTTATCTCCGTACTCTAAACGGATATTTTGTTAGGGAAGGAAGCCAAGAATACTTTCACGGGTTTCCCGAACCCTGGCACTATAGAGGAATACAATTAGCTAGAATCGAGGTCTTCCATGATTGCTACTTTATTCCCTCAGAAATAGTTCCTACCAACTCGTCAGCTACCTTGTTTGGACGAACAAGCAATTAGCCTTCTGTTTGAAGAAGATATATTCGTCAGAGCTGCACAGGATGAGAACATTACCATGATACTTCAGGACGATCATTTCAACCCTACTGCGTTGATCAACGACGCTGGCTCAAGCCAACCAAAAGGATGGAGAAAGTCGATCAAATGGACCAACAACCATGGGAAACTCTTCAAAGTCACTACTGAAGAAGGAGAGATGTTCAAAGGAGAACCAGACGACAACGAATTCGAGTCAGAGTCGGAGTCGGAGTCAGAGTCTAGCAAAGTTCTTAGAGAGTCTCCTCCTGCTGTCATTCCCCATCCCCTTATTTCTCCTAGCCTAGCATCTAACAGTAGCAACAGTTTTGGGAAATGTTCCAGCAGCTATTCCTTTACCACCTCTGACTACTGAACAGATGGCCTCTTTGTTTCAGCTGTTTTCAAAATATAATATGAATAAATCTGATTCTGCTTACTCCTTGTGTTTTTCCGAATTCAATTCTGTGTATGATGACAATGAGGATAATCCAGACCCAGACTCGATCGAATTACCTCCCCATATAATCAAAGAAATACAACAAGAGGGGAAAGGGGCATCAGTCATAGAAAAAACTGAACCCATCAACGTACGGACCGAACTAGAACCCCGAGAACTTAGAATAAGGACAACCCTGAATTCGACGGAGAGGGCCAGCTTCGTAGACCTCCTACACGAGTTCAAAGACGTTTTCGCTTGGTCTTAAAAAGAAATGCCAGGGATCGACAGGGATATCGCAGAGCACCAAATTCAAATCAAGCTAGGTTTCAAACCCGTAAAACATAAGCTCCGTGAAAATGAGGACTGAATGGGCTCTTAAGATCAAAGAAGAGGTCGACAAACAATTCATGGCTGGATTTATCAAAGTCTCTGAGTATAATGACTGGGTGATTAAGGTAGTTCCCGTACCCAAAAAAGATGGACGAATCCGGGTTTGTGTTGATTTCAGAGACCTAAACAAAGCAAGTCCCAAAGATGACTTCCCTCTACCGCATATCGACATATTGGTAGATAACACAGCAGACCACGCATTGTTATCCTTCATGGATGGGTATGCCGGGTACAACCAGATCAAAATGACGGAAGAAGACATGCATAAAACAGCTTTTGTCACTCCATGGGGCTTATACTGCTACACAGTTATGCCATTTGGACTAACTAATGCTGGAGCTACATACCAACGGACCGCAACTACATTATTGCATGACATGATACATAAAGAAGTGGAGGTATACGTAGATGATATGATTCTCAAATACAAAGATAGGAAATGGCATATCGATAATCTTCGCAAGTTCTTTCTCAGATTGGGCAAATACAACATGAGACTCAACCCTCTGAAATGTGTATTCGGAGTAACTTCAGGCAAACTCCTAGGACACATCGTCAGTCAGAGGGGAATAGAAAAAGATCCATCCAAGATCAAGGCCTTAAGCGAAATGCCACAACCCTAAACAGAGAAGGAAGTTAGAGGTTTCTTGGGCAAAGTACAATATGTGAGTTGGTTCATATCGAAATTCACTATAATCTGTGAACCTATTTTCAAGAAGCTAAAGAAAATAGATCATACCATGTGGGATGATGATTGCCAAAAGGCGTTCGACAGAATCAAAGAGATATTAGCAAAACCACCAGTGTTAATGCCTCCGCAACGAGATCAACCTCTTGGTTTATACCTCACAGTCACATGAGGCTATGCTCGCACAAACTGCCAGGAAAGAAAAAAGAGCCATCTACTTCCTTAGTAAGAAGTTCTTAGATTATGAATGCAAATACACACCTCTTAAAAGAACATGCCTCGCTCTTGTGTGGGCAACAAAGAAGCTACGTCATTACATGTTTATCTACTCGGTCAAAGTGTACTTCAAAATGGACCCCATCAAATACCTCTTCGAGAAACTTGTCCTCAACGGACGTCTAGCAAGATGGACTTTAATGCTCTCAGAGTTCGATCTCAAATATGTACCTCTAAAAGTCATAAAAGGACGTGCCGTTGCTGAGTTTTTCGCAGACAATCTTATCAACAACACCCAAACAATAGATATGTGGTCATTTCCAGACAAGGATATATTACAAACCTGTATAAACTCCTGGGACCTTTACTTTGATGGTGCGTCGAATTTAAGAGGATTCAGAGTATAAGTGTTCCTCATTTCTCCTGAAGGCGAGCATACACCACTATCTCTCAAACTCAACTTCGAGGTGACAAATAACGCAGCAGAATACGAAGCTTGCCTTATTGGTTTACAAGCGGCAGTCAGTCTAGGCGTTAAGAATCTTCGAGTGCATGGAGACTTTTCCTTCATTGGAGCTAGTGTCCTCCACAGTTAGTGTGATAACAGCTAAGGTTCACAGGGTATACTTTGTATTATAATCAGTTGATTAACGTTTATCGATAACGGTTGGCTTGCTAGATAAGTTTGACGTTATTGTCATACAGATGGCGGTGATCAATTGATCCCTAAAAGTCACACCTAAAGGATGTGTTTGAGAGATGTGATTATTTGAGAAAATAATCATATTGATGCCTTATTAAATGACTAAAAGGTTAGTCGATGTATTTGACTAAAAGGTTAGTCAATGTGATGATGATACGATTATTTAATAACGATTAAATAATGTTAGCTGGTAATTGAATATAAAATGTTATATTTAATTAATGTATATAATGTTGGTCTAAACTAAATATAAACTGTTATATTTAAGTTGGCGGATATGTATTACACGATATTATTATAGTGTATTGGTCCGGCATTACTTGGTATATGTGACGGTCCATTACTAATAATAATTAGAATACATATTATATTATGTACATATTAAATGAGATGCTAACTGCTTAATAGAGGTGGAGTTAAATAAGGAAACTATGTTTTCCTTCTTCTCTTCTTGATCTCTCGGCTCATATAGGGTGGAAAAAGAATTTTTTTTTTAACTAACCCTAATTAACTAAAAGTGACGGCACAAGGAGAAAAGGGAGAAGAAAAATTCTGATTTTGATCTCTCTGATTTATCTTCATATTCATCATCAATATACACAGAAAATTAGAAGTAATTTTGGGTATTCGTTCTAGCACGACGAAGGCATTTCTTGAACCATCTTGGGTGTTACGATTAGGAGAATACCTACTTTGGTATTTTGTTCTTAGGCCTTTTACTAGGACCAAAGGTTATTTCTTAATCTCATGTTTTATTATGCAATTTCATTTATGACTAGAAATTCATATAGTTATAAATTCATTATAATCCGAAATTTCAAAGGGATGTAAACCGTTATTTCCCACAAGTGGTATCAGAGCATTTGGCTATGAAATTATTTTATATGTTTTCATATTTGATGAAATATAAGATTCGAATTTTTTTTTTTGTTTTTGTTTCGGCTGAAAGAGAAAAAAAAAATAGGGTTTTTTTTGGTACTGTTCACGGCCAGGGAAAAAAAAAATTCGGTACTGTTCACGGCACTGTTTCAGCCGTGAAGGAAGAATTTTTTTTTTGCCTTGTTTTTCCTTTTTTTGATTCATATATGTTGTTGTTTTAATATGTTAAGATAATAATATAATGAATTTGTTGATATTTTGATTTAATGAGGATTAAATTGAAATGTAAAAGGAATTTGTTTTGGATGTTAAAGAACATTCATTGTGCTAATTTTTCGATATGAATATACAAAACAATTATGGTTAGTTGGGTATCTTGATAATCGATTAATCATGATTTAGATATTCATTTTAAAAGGTTAATTTGAATAATCTAGTTTGTATCAATGTTTTATAATGATTAGATGTTGAATGTTTGTACCGATCTAGTTTTATTAGCATGATCAAATTAATAAGATTAATTTGTATGATTTTGTTTTGTTTTTATTAAAACCGAGAAAAAAAAAATTCTTTACCTGCTAATTAATTTTAATTTTTTTGTTTATTGCATTATAAAGATAATGTATGTTGATTATTGTTGTGAAAAAGTTCACAATAATAGATACCTTATTATTTTAAAAAGGTTTAAAATATTGTTGAATTTAATTTATGTTATACCCGATAATATGAATTAAATTGGATTATGGTTGATTAAAATTGTTGTGTACAATTAAGGAATTGTCACATAATTTTGATCATTTTAAAGGTGGTTTGGATAAATTAATCATCATAATTAATGAATTATGTATTGAATGTTTAATTTATTTTGTTTATGCATTTTATTATGTTGAATGAATGAATGAATGGATGAATGGATTATTTTTGGTATTTTTACAAGAGGTTGTAATTTGTATTGCTTAGTGTGGCCTTAGTAGATTGTGTTATCGTAATGATGGTAACATGGTTTTTGATGTATTTTGAGATCTCGAATCTCCTCTTTGTAATTTTTAATTATAAATTTTAAATTAGAATGTAAATAGGTTTATATTTTGTAATTTTAAAAATTGTATTTTTGAGAAGACCAAAGATGGAGATCAGATAGCTCACTCCCGCAACGTGGACCAAGATGGAACATCAAGTCAAGCTTCTAGGGTCCATAAGGATGGATTCCAAAGTGTAATTTTTGTTCTATTTTGATAGGATAGGCCACACTAGGACTTTGTACTTTGTTTTCCATTTTCCCGTTCTTATTGTTTTTCTTTTGCATGATAGTTAGTGCATCTATTTCGCCTAAACCAAACCACCTACTACTTAATTGCATGAAAATTGACTCATATAGATTGTATGTTAATTATCATGGACATCCAGATGTCACTCAAAATTCTAAAAGCTATCATCTTAAATTATTCATTCTCAAATTGCTAGATCATTCGTTCACTTAAATGAATAAAATTAAAGCTGATAGACCTCCCTCTAAAACCTAAAATTGAGATTAGTCTTTATAGGGAAAACTGCTATGAGTCCCTTCTTCGTCGGTAAGCATATAAGACATTACTCTCCATATGACCCCTTCTACGTTGGGTAAGTAGTATGTGTTGACCTGTTTTACCTCAA
>JAIUZE010011803.1:0-19991 GCA_022085475.1 Heliosperma pusillum | reverse complement strand
TTCGATTTCTCAAAGCATCTTTCACCGTATTCAGCTCCATGTTGTTACTTTCCGAGAACCCTCTAGAAGTTAATGTGTTTGTCGAGCACTTGTACTCTTCTTGAAATTCCTCAAAAACCGCATGTGTGAATAACCTCGCTCCGTCACTCTCTAGAGCAGACTTACGGAACAACTGAGGCGTTGATTGTCGATTTTCGTTGTCAAGTCTCTTGTGTGTATGTCTTTGCTGATCCATAGCACTTTCAAAGCGCATCCAGAATTCAACTAACGTACCACATTTGTGCTCGAACCGCTTAAAAAAACTGTTCTCACTTTCCGACCTTTGGGTAGTCCTCATGACAGCCCCCATTTTAAGATCTCTGCAGTGGGCCATCACCCACTGATTCCTTTTATCATAGCTTTCTTCAAACCAATCCTCCTTTCCAACTCCATGTTCCTCCATGATTTCTACCCATCTACTGTCAAAGTCGGAATTCTCTAGTTCTTCGTCCCAAACGATACTATTTAATTTCTTCAAGAAATCAGGGTAGTCCTTCCTCGCGGTCCCAAACTTGCTGGGTACCTTATTCATAATATGCCACATACAAAAACAGTTTCATAAATAATAAATAGAGTTACAGAATACATGGACTAAAGTTTCATAAAATGTAATTAGAGTTCCATAAAAACTAGTTAGAGTTACAGTATACACGACTCAACAGCAGTCAACAACACACTCTAAATTGGTGTTAGAGTTTCATAAAAACTACTTAGAGTTACAATATATATGCTTAAAGTAAAAAGAAAAATATTGCAAAACTACAAGATACACAAAATAATAATAAAGATTAACAAATGAATTTACCTTATTCATAATATGCCACATACAAAAACGGTGCCTCGCTGTCTTGAAAACCAGTGGGAATGATTTAATAATACCCGGGTCTTGATCGGTAATTAAGTACTCTGGTTCCTTACCTCCCATTGCAATGAGAAACCGTTCGAACACCCAATTAAAAGACTCAAAATTCTCATTTGCAATAAGTGCGCCACAAAAAGTGACGGATCTCTTATGATTGTCCACACCTGTGAAGGGTGTGAAAATCATAGAGTATTTGTTTGTTGCGTAGGTGGGGTCGTATGAAACTGCATCGCCAAATACCTCGTAATTTGTCCTGGCAACACTGTCTGCCCAAATAGCCCGACAAAGGCTATTATCTTCGTCAACTTCATAATCAAAGTAGAAGCCGGGCCGCGTCTCGGCCATGCTCTTAAAATGATCAATGAAAAGCTGCCCATCCCTTTCATGTATGAAACACTTTACATCTCTTTGAAAATTTTTGAAGTCGTTTAAGCTGGCTCCAATATTCTCGAACCCCTTCACATGCTCCTTACACATCCTGTAAGTCTTTGTCGCTCCTTTTTTTAGCTGCAATGAAAACACAAAAAAAGGACGTTTTACCATAAATGTCAATTCTAAGCCTTCAATGTCTGATATAACAATAAAACAATGTGTCCTGCAAATGACTACGAAACATTACAATCAAAATGCTATAATATATTAATGCAACTCACCCTTGAATTAGATACGATCATTGCCTTGTGATATTTCGATATGTTTTTTGATAACTTCTGAAACTCTCTGTCCTGTATTGAAACTAGTTCATGATTGTGTCCCTCTTGGAAGCGGTCAATCATCAAAATAACTTTTCTTGAAACTAACCTAACCCTAGCTTTGCAACCAATCCTCTTAATGTTTCTTTTCCTTTCCTGCGATCCGACTATGTCGTCTGTCCTTACAACGGCCTTGTAAGGAAAACCCTCCCTATTGCACACCAGCAGCTTCGACTTTATTGTCCCGTCGCGCCACTTCTTCGTCGTGTAACGCTGGACATCAAATCCGCAAGCAAGCGCATAAACCTTGTAAAACGATACAGCTTCCTCAACATCTTCGAACTCCATGCCGATGAACGGTTTGAATTCCTCCTCAACCCTTCTACAAAATCCCTCCTCACCTTCAGTTGATGCTGTATTATCGTCACCTGTAACTGAAACTTTAGATAATCAAGGATAGAAGTGTGTTGTTGACTGCTGTGTGAGTCGTCTAAACTGTAACTCTAACTACTGTTTATGAAACTCTAACTACAAATTATGAAACTCTAACTACAAATTATGAAACTTTAGTCTACATGAAACTTTAAAGGTAACTTTTAGACATATACATGTAACTCTAACATTTTATAATGAAACTTTGAATTTTTGTAACTGAAATTTCTGAAATTTGAACTAGCCTGACATTTCATTTCAACAGTGACTTATGTAACTATAATTTATCTTCACATAACTTTAATCAATAAAGGATATAACTCTAACTACTATTTATGAAACTCTAACTACACATTATGAAACTCTAACTACAAATTATAAAACTCTAACTACAAATTATGAAACTTCAACCAGTTTCTTATACAAAAAGAAATTTATCATCATCTATACCTACATTCATTCATCATCAAATTTATCCAGTTAATAATGATCGTTCATGATGCAAAAATTTAAACCTGGTAACCCATACACAAACTTATAGAATTATGAAACTCTAACTACAAATTATAAAACTCTAACTACAAATTATGAAACTTCAACCAGTTTCTTATACAAAAAGAAATTTATCATCATCTATACCTACATTCATTCATCATCAAATTTATCCAGTTAATAATGATCGTTCATGATGCAAAAATTTAAACCTGGTAACCCATACACAAACTTATAGAATTATGAAACTCTAACTACAAATTATAAAACTCTAACTACAAATTATGAAACTTCAACCAGTTTCTTATACAAAAAGAAATTTATCATCATCTATACCTACATTCTTTCATCATCAAATTTATTCAGTTAATAATAATCGTTCATGATGCAAAAATTTAAACCTGGTAACCCAAAAATAAAACGACAATATAACAAATCTTAATTAAGAATCAAAAAATTACCATTGTTGAGCAGTATAATCTGCATGTCAGCCATAACAGCTCCTTTGTGATGAAATATAAGGCTACGAAAGGCGGCCTTCAGTTGAGAGAACTTTAGAGAGAGAAGTAGGTTGATTAAAAGGAAAAAATTGAAGCGTCAAATGGAAAATTGTTTCATCAAATGGAAAAGAATGAGTGAGTCGGGGAAAAAAAAGGAGAAGATGAAGCATTGTCTTTGAGTCCATGAGTCCCAATCCAAGCCATTGAATCAAGATGATAAGGGGCTAGGATTAAAACAAAATGGAAGGCCAAGATTATGAGACACACCCAATTCAATCCTCATCAAACCCTAATATTTAAACCCTTCTCCCACTCTATTTCTCCCATTTTCACATACTCCACTCTCTCTCTACCTCCCTTATCTCTCATCAATTCTCTCAAATAAAAAACCAAAAATAAAAAACCAAAATGAGCTCCACCCGCCTCCACCACCGGACACCACCTCCACTCCTCACTCACCACCACCCCCTACCCCTCCTCCACCGTCGGCCAACCCCCCATCCCCGCTGGCCAATCCCCCGTCGGCATCCTTCTCCCCCTGCCGCCTGCCCGCGCCGACGTCTCTCTCTGCTGCCACCTTGCTTCCCTCTCTCCGCCTCCATTTCCCGATTTAAACAAAAAAAAACCCACCGCGGCTGCCTTCCTCTCTATCCCACCGTCACCTCCTCCCCTAACACCGTCGCCCACCCTCCACCACTGACAACGTCAAATATTGTCGTGTCTAGTAGCATTTTTTAGAGTCTTTCGTCTTACTTTTTACGGGTCATTAGCTATGTTTTATGTTAGTTTTAGTTTTTGTAATAATGTTATTATTTAGTATTTTAAGTCTTTTTTTAGAGTCAAATCCCGAAAGTCAATAAAAGTCAAACCCGAAAACCCGAGACCCAAAACCCGGAAATTTTGAATGGGCTAGCAATGAATCATCAAAGTATTAAGACCAAGCCCATTGGGTCAATGGAAGTCAAGGCGGGGTCAATATCCATGGGGTCAACGAAAGTCAAGATGGAAAACAAGGCAAAAGTTGGGCAGTGCTCGACGCAGCCTGCGTCAGCATGACGCAGCCTGCGTCAGCATGACGCAGCCTGCGTCGTAGGACGCAGCCTGCGTCATCTCTCAGCACGGGTTTTTCTCATTTTTTCGTCTTGTCTTTTGGAAGCCCACCTTTCAAGGCCCCTAGGTTTGCGGACCAAGGGTATAAAAGAAGATTTCTGAAGAGAGGCAAGGGCATCAAGCATTCAACATACAACATCATATTTTCCTTAGCATTTCTCTCTTTTTGTTCTTCAAGTTTGGCTTTTGTACTGGGTTTTTACTTAGAAATTGGTTGTATTAAGAAGACTATGGGTAGCTAATCTTCTTTTGCTTAGTGTAATTTGAACAAGTTCTTCCCTTTTTAGCATTGTAAGACTTTTTAATCCTTCCTTCTCTATTTAATTCCATCTTCCTTTGTTGATTTTCTTTGTTGAATGAATTGTTGTTAGGACTAACCATCTTAGTAATTGTTTGTTTGATTAAATTGCTTTGTCTTGATGAATTTGGTTGATTTGTCTTGATATTTGTTGAAGCAACTTGAAAGATTGTAACTTTGGTTTAAAAGTTAGAATCTTTCGAGTGGCTTTTGGATTATCATGTATTTAGAACATGGTTTAATGTTTTAGTTCATGATTCTAGCATGCTTCTTTGGTTTTGGTGCTTAAAGCTTGCATCTTTATTTATGCTTATGATTTAATAAGTATGGGTTTAGTTGTATTGGGTCATTTATGGATGGTTTAATTCATGGTGGCTAATTCTTAGAAGTTTTTGCAATAGATAATTAGAGAAGGGAGGAAAGGAGGGATCTTTACTTTGTTAAATTATGGGGGAACTTGGGATAATTGCACTAAGTCGTTTTTTTTCCTTATTTGAATCTTTGATTATTTAGTTGTTATTGGTGATTCTAGGATTGACAATCTTTTCTCATGAAAAACTTTCTCCCTATTTGTTATCTACATGTTTACCATTGTGAATATCATAGTTTGTAAGTAATTCTAGTCTTTGTTTCAATTAGTGTTTAATTTGTGGTTAGATTAATTAATTTGTTTAATCAGTTTTTAGCAAGAGTCTAGATTAGATCATTAGCATTCATCGCCTTCTCTTGGGTTCGATCCTTGTCTTACCCTTACTACCCTTTACTTAGGTTAGTTTGAGCCTAGATTTGGTTTTATAAATTGTTATTTGGCATAGCTAGTTTCCGGAATTAACGACCCCGAAAATAAGCCTGTCAACCACCCACGCCCTCCTCCTCTCCTCTCCTCTCCCTCCGCCTTTCACCCACCACTTCACCACCACCATTCTTGAATCTGAAAAAAAAAATATAAATAACCAACCACCACCATTTTAGATCTACTTTTTTTTTTTTTTCAGTTGTAATAGTTTCGTATGTGTTTAGTTTCGTTTTTTTTTTCTTTAAATTTCTAATGTTTTTTTTTTATTTTTTATGTTTTAGTTTTTTAGATTTAATTTTCTAGTTGTTTTATGTTATTTTTAGATTTATTTTATTTTAGATCTTTGTTTTTTTTCTATGGTATTCGACTTTCCAAATCTGTTTTTTCGTTATGTTTTTTAGATTTTTTTAAATTTTTTCAAATTTCTTAATGTTTTTTTTTTCATAATTTTAGATCTCGATTTTTTAGTACTGAAGTGACACTATTAAGTACTGAAGTGACACATTTATGGACTAAAGTGACACATTCCAAATTTTGTTGATGGTGATTTTTTCTTTATTTATTTTCTCTCAAATCTTATTTTTTTGTTATGTTTTTTTTAAGATATTGTTTTAATTTTTCAAATATATGTTATTTTTAGATCTCCCTTTTTATTTTTTAAATTTATGTTGTTTGTTACTTTTTTATTTTTCAGATCTCAAAACTATCCTCTTTTTTTTTTTTTTTTAAATTTTTCAAATTTCTTATAATCTTTTATTTATTTTAGATATCGTTTTTTTATGTACTAAAGTTACACTTTTATGTACTGAAGTTACACTTTTATGTACTGAAGTTACACTTTTATGTACTGAAGTTACACTTTTATCTACTGAAGTTACACTTTTATCTACTGAAGTTACACTTTTATGTACTGAAGTTACACTATTAAGAATTGAAGTTACACTATTTTGTACTGGGTTTATAAGGACTGAAGTTTTGTACTGGGTTTATAAGGACTGAAGTTAAACTATTAGGGACTGAAGTTACATTATTAGGGACTGAAGTGACACAATTAAGGCTTGAAGTGACACTTTTAAGGACTGTAATTCAACTATTTGAAAATGAAGTTACACTATTAAAAATTGAAGTTACACTTAGTAAGGACTAAAGTTACCTAAACTTTACTTAAAGTTACCTAAACTTTACTTAAAGTTACTATAAAATATTCAAATTAAAGTATCATATAAATTGTAAAATTTGTATAGTAGAAATCACATATTGGGTTAAAGTAACACAAATATTGGTTGAAGTTACACTCGTAATGACTGAAGTTACGCTCATAAAAATGCTAAAATCACAAAAAAGTGTTTAAGTTACATAAATTCAAATTTGTATAATCGAAATAACATATTAGGTTAAAGTTACACAAATAATGGTTGAAGTGACACTCGTAATGACTGAAGTTACACTCATAAAAATGCTAAAATCACAAAAATTTGTCTAAGTTACATAATCTTAAATTTGTATAGACGAAAGCACATTTTTGTTTAAAGTTACACAAATAAGGGTTGAAGTTACACTCATAATGATTGAAGTTACCCTCACAAAACAGCTAAAATCGCATAAACATGTCTTAAAGTTACATAAATTCAAATTTGTATAGTCGAAATCACATTTTAGTTTGAAGTTACAAAAATAATGGTTAAAGTTACTCTCGTAATGACTGAAGTTACACTCATAAAACGCTGAAGTTACAAAAACTTAGCTCAAAATGATATTGTTACAATATCAAGGTCATGTGTAGGTGCAATTCACTAAACCCCACTCATTTTAATCTAATCTTGTCCCTCTATCTTTTTCTCATCTTGTCCATCCATTTTCCTTCTAATCTTATCCCTCCATCTATTTCTAATCTTGTCCCTCCATCTATTCCATCCAATGGCCAAGATGGGGACTCATGGACTCAAATGATATGAAGGACTCACAAGAACCTATCTCTCTCTCTCTCTCTCTCTCTATGTATATATATATATATATATATATATATATATATATATATATATATATATATATATATATATATATATATAAATTGAATCATGTGAGGCACCCTTCTTAGTATGAGGCGGCTGGACACATTCTAAACCGTTGGATCTAAAAATTGTAGGCTCACTAGATGATGCCACGTGTCACTATATATAGACCATAAAAACCAATCTTTCCAATTTTCAGTCATTTTTCATTTCTCCACTCTCTCTCTTCTTTCTCTCTCTCTAAACGTTTTCTCTTCATTTTTCATCGTCTTCATCGTCTTCAACTACTGAGCCTCCGACCGCCATTACTACTGATCTTCCGGCCGCCATTATTGTCCTCAAATTAGGTACTTTCTCTTCATTTTTCATCGTCTTTCGTCTTCATCGTCTTCATTTCGTGTTTTGCGATTGATCTAGTTAGTTTATGATAATCGTCTTCTTCATCGTCATTTATTTACTGCTATTCATTATCACACTCGTCTTTATCGTCATTTATTTACTGCAATTCAATAATTTATTTCTCGTCTTCATCGTCATTTATTTCTCGTCTTCTTCAATAATTTTCATCGTCTTCATTTCTCGTCATTTATTATAATTGTTTATGATTATAATCAAGCACACTCGTCATTTCTTGTCATTTATTATAATTGTTTATGATTATCACATTACTTTAAAGACTAATTACTTTGTTTTCATGCAGGTTTTCATCGTCTTTCTTAGCAATCAAGCACATTCGATTTAGGTCCTTTCGTTCTTTCCTGTTTTCCTGTTTTCAAGACTAATTACTTTGTTTTCCTGTTTTCGTTCTTTGTTTTGTGAATCTCAGACATTATTATGTGAATCTGAGACCTAATTATGTGAATATTAGACCTTGTTTTGTGAATCTGAGACTTTGTATTGTGAATCTGAGACTTTGTTTTGTGAATCTCAGACCTTATTATGTGAATCTCAGACTTTGTTTTGTTATGTGATTATTTAAAACCTTTCTGTCTTGTTTTGTTAATTCTTATGTATTACATATACATTGACACCTATGTGTGAATTTTACAGCTTCTTTTGTGAATCTTACAGCTTCTTTTGTGAATCTTACAGCTTCTTTTGTGAATATTGTCGGACTTGTTAGAGTTGAATGTGATCCTTTTAAAAGGACAGAATGCTTGTACTCTTTCACTTACTCCTTTTTTCATTGCAGTGTTCATTGTTGTGTTCTGTATGTAGTGTTCAATTTCTTTTCCTTACGAGTTTCTATTTTTACTTTTCTTCATTGTAGTGTTCAATTTGTGATGCTTGTAGGTTACTTTCTGGTTTCTAGTACTTATACATAGCCAATTATGGAAAATTGGTGCAAGGGGTGGGTAGTCAATATCTTCGAAGAAGATCAATCACTTTTTGGCCAGAATTATGTAAGAGAAAAAAAAGAGGCTATGACTTTCTCATTTGATCCCTTAGTGAATGTTCAGCTCACTAACTACCGTTAACAACCCCAACTTGATGTGTTCAATAATCAAGATCTAATGAATAACATTTTCAATCGAGTTACTTCTTACCATGAGAAGGCAAACATGGCGTTGGTATGTAGGAATTGGTGTCAGCTTTTCCTCATACACCCTAGTGCACCGCTCATTCGACTTGCACATGGAATTTCTCTCCATATCAATGATGTCAATGGTGTGAGAATTATTCGTAGGGGACATAGAATAATTTGTAAAAGATGCAAGTGCTTTATGACTGAAAATATGGGAGCTCAAGTTCTCTTGCATTCTCAGCAAGAGCAAAATCATTTCCAAAGAGAACACCTTACCGCTCTCGATGATACTGCACTCGCACACGTCAATGAGTTGCTTCATTATTTATCTCTGCCATCTCCGGACCGTGACATAGCAGTTGCTGTTTCAACCGACTTATTAACTCGGGCAACCTTATCTTATATGGATTTACCTCTCTTGCTCGATCTATAGGACAGCTGCTCAACTTTATCATTTTTGTAATTAAATGTAATCTATAGGCAGCGTCTTTTGTATCAAGGCAAACTTTTGTATAATTATCTAGTTGTCTTTTTACATTTTGGATCTTGTACAACATTTGTATAATTATCTAGTAATGAAAGTCTCTTTTCCTTATTTTGGATCTTGTAAAACATTAGTATTATTATCTAGTTCTCATGATGCCACATAATTTGTGAATCTGAGACCTTAATATGTGAATCTGAGACTTTGTTTTGTGAATCTGAGACCTTATCATGTGAATCTGAGACTTTGTTTTGTGAATATCAGATCTTAATTTGTGAATCTCAGACCTTAATATGTGAATCTGAGACTTTGTTTTGTGAATCTGAGACCTTATCATGTGAATCTCAGACTTTGTTTTGTGAATATTAGATCTTAATTTGTGAATCTGAGACCTTATCATGTGAATCTGAGACTTTGTTTTGTGAATATCAGATCTTAATTTGTGAATCTCAGACCTTAATATGTGAATCTGAGACTTTGTTTTGTGAATCTGAGACCTTATCATGTGAATCTCAGACTTTATTTTGTGAATATCAGATCTTAATTTGTGAATCTGAGACCTTATCATGTGAATCTGAGACTTTGTTTTGTGAATATCAGATCTTAATTTGTGAATCTCAGACCTTATTTTGTGAATCTCAGACCTTATTTTGTGAATATCAGACCTAATATGAAGCGATCAACACCAGCTAGCTCTACTAGTGAAGTATGTGAACCAACTAAAAAGAAAAGAAACTATAAAGAGCGATTGCCGGTGTTGAGGACCCGGATGTCTCCAGCTGGACTTTACCACTTTCTTCACAATGAGGATAGTCCGCTATCAGAGAAACAAATTCAAGCTATCCAAGAAATGGGATTTGGTTCTCTATTGCTTCTTCAAATAAAGAAAGTTCCGGGAAGCTTGGCATATTGGCTTGTTTCGAATTATGACCCGATTAAAGGATGCTTGTTGGACGGGAAGCTTCCGATTTTAGAGGAAGATATATATCTTTCCCTGGGATTACCAATGGGTCCAAATGTTGTCATTGAAGCGTCTAATGGAGATAAGTGCCCTGTTTATCTGTCTGTTTTGGAGAAGTTCAAAAGCCAATTCGGCAATGATTCCATTGATGTCAAAGACATTCTGGCCAAGCTCCCTACACAAAAAGAAGGCGGAGATGATTTCAAGCGCAATTTCATCATTTACATTTTCTCCGCTCTTTTAGGGGGTGTTGTAGGGAATCAGGCCAGTTTGAAACTTCTTAAAAGTTTGGCAAACACCGACTCGATCTCTGATTTCAACTGGTGCAACTTCATCAAAAGGAAGTTGGCTGACCAAGTTCAGTCTTGGCAAAAGGAAGAGTTTGAGACCAAACAGTTGAAAGAAAACTGGTTTGGTGGCCCAATTATGGCCTTGGTTTTTGTTTATCTAGACCGGTGTGTCTTCAAATCACGCCTTGTTAGTCGCCAGTTTCCGACACTCTCCACCTGGACAACAGAAGCTATATGAAGAGAATTAATGATGAACTGAACGACAAAAATTCTAAGACGAGAACTTTTGGCAGGGGTTCTGTTGAGCCTCCACTTGTAATGAGTCAGCATATGCCACATGCACCTTCTTCGCTTCTTAAAATTGACTTTCGGCAGACTTCCAAAAGTCTTGGTGCTCCTTCTTCTGAACATCAATCTGTGAAGCAATCTGAACAACAACAACCTGAGCAACAACAATCTGAACATGTTGAAACTGCTGCTCCTGCTGTATCTAGCAATTCAGGCAGTGCTAGTGAGTTTGTTGATAAATTTGCGGAATCCGCAAAGGTCTTGGCTCAAGCCTTTTTGCAGTACAAAAGTCTTGCTAGCCAAGCTCCCAGCAAGCTACATTCCTCACCAACAGTTGATAAACTAGTTGCAGCTGCGGATGGTATGACAGAAGGTTTTAGGTTATCCCAACAAGAAAAGTGTGGGAATGAGGATAATAGGAAGCATGAGGATAATGGGAAGACTGTGGAGGAGAAGGAGATTGTGGATAATGAGGAGCATGTGGAGAACGAGGAGAATATTGAGAATATTGCCGAGAATACGGAGAGAATTACTGGGTGGTCTGAGGCTGATTTGTTGGCGGCACTGGAGATTATGGATGAAGCCTTCCAACCAATACAGCCACATCATTCACCACCAAAACCAGAATGCCCATCCTTTAGGCTCCTACCACTTGATGACCATCTTTTATCTCAACCCGAAGAATTTTTATCAACCTCAACCTCAACCTCAACCTCAACCTGAAACCGAACCTCAACGTCAACCTGAAACTGAACCTCAACCTGAACCTTCCACATCTTATGGTGAAGCTGATCAACCTGAATCTGATCAAGCCGAACCTGAACCTGACCATTCTGAGCCCACAGTGGAAGTAGATCTAGTTGATATAACACAAACTCCAGCTGTTTACACTCGTCGAGGTGTTCGTGTGAAGACAGCTCGTAACAAGAGGCCTACAGTTCCAGCAGAAGTCTATCGATCTCCGTATCTCCAAAGAAACACTAATATTCTCAAGGATTTTACTCAAGCGGAGAAGAATGTATTGGATTTCATCCTTGTGGAATCACTTGATGAAAGGTATTTATCTTATCATAAGTGGTTAAAAATTACATTTTCCTGATTTTTTTCCTTATTTGGTACATCTCAGACGTTATTTTGTGAATGTCAGACCTTGTTATATGAATCTTAGATGTTGTTATGTGAATCTTGGACCTGATTTAGTGAAACTGTTAGGTGTTTTTGGTGAAACCTGAACTTACTACTTAATTTGTGAATCCTGGAGCTTGTTTTGTGAAACTGGATGGTGATTTTGTGAAACTTACTTAAAATGTGTGTGTGACCTATGCTTCCAGGGAGTTTTTTTTCAAAAGTGAAACCCAGACATTGACAAGGGGGCAATTGAAGAGTTTGGTTGAAGGTGATCAAGTATCTCCCGATGTGATAAATGTCTGGTGTGAAATCCTAAACAGTGGTGAGAGCTTGAGATCACGGGATTCTGCTTGTCGATTATTTGTGCCACATTCCACTGACAGTGTTAGTGTTAGTCTTACTACCCCTTCTCTATAACCCCATTTTACATGGAGTTCAGTTATAACCATTACTCACACATGATGCTATTTTTGTTCCAGTGTCTGGACAATGTTGATGTTGCTGCAGCGCAATTAGTAAGTCTTTTATTTGGTTTTATTATCTGTTCTTACGTTTATTTTTAAAATATAGATGAGAAGGTGGACTTGTCTTTTTAATTCAGTGCATTTTTTCTTCTGTCTTTCAGATTTTGACTCCAATCATCGCTCCCTCATGCCCACCATTCTTGTTTTGTTTCGATCTAAGACCAGAATCTTGCAAATGCCAAATCATCCATCCCATGAAAGACATATCTGTTGATTACACTCCTTTTTTTAAACCCACGGTACGTCTCTTGGGACTGCGTTCTGAGTCTATGACCTTTGTAATTTCTCTTACTAATTACTCTTTTGTTCATACAGCAAGACAGGCTCATCAACCTTCTTCAATCAAAGTTGCCATCAGTGACAGGCCTTACCTCGATGGCAATGCCTGAAGTGTTTGTCCCAAAATCAATTCTGAAATGCAATCAAATTGATAATGGCCTCTATTTGCTGAACATATTGGAGAATTACAAAGGGAACAAAACTAATTCTCTAATAACCGTAAATACTGTAAGTTTTCTTTTCAACATCTAATTTAATTTTTATACATTTGCACCAACTTTAATATTCCACAGTTTTTTTGAAACCTTTGGTTCTTTTTTGCATTAATAGGAAGCTCAGCTCAGGCGCTTTGCATTGAGGGTGTGCCATCAAATTGCTACATGTTCTGGGAACCTATCCAAAGAAATAGTCCAAAAAGATGCACTAGAATTGAGTTCCTCTCTGGGACTACCTTTCACTGACAAGGAATTGGTGACTTGTGTTGGGAGAAGAACAAAGGCAATTGCACAGTAATGTCATACTTTTTCTTTGATTTTTTTTTTACAAAAAAATTGTGAGAGATATATGTACTAATTGCATTTGTTTAATAATTAAGTGAGGTTCTGGTGTCCACTCCGTGGATGGAGGTCACTAGAGATGCGTTGTAGAGCCTTACATCGCGTGGACTTGTTATGGATCAGGTAAATATTATGCACGTTTCCTTATTTGGTGAATCTCAGACCTTATTTTGTGAATCTTAGATCTTAGTTTGTGAAACTAAGTTGATTTCCTAACACAATTTTATTTTGTAGATCATTGATATTGTTGGGATTAAGCGCACAGTGGGTAGATCAAATGTGCTTTACTTGCCAACAACAGTATATGTGAGCGTCAAATCCTTTAGACGTTGATATTCAAGTATTTTGCATTCTTAAATTTGTTTCGAAAAAATTGTACAAATTGCCTTTTTGTGAGATGCAGGCTGTTATTGCAGAGACTAACCCAGAGATTTGGGGTCAATACATAAATCCCCAATACACTCCAGCTGATGGTAGCCATATCGACATGGTCAGTTCTGCTATTCATTTTGTTATTTATTTACTGTTGTTCACAAGTATTGTTGATTGGTTTCTGATGTACATTTACTTTCTCAGGTTTTTATTCCTTTGCATAGCAAGAAGTTGAAGCATTGTTGGGCTTGTATCTGCGACTTAAAGCAGCGAAAGAATTTCATCCTTGACTCTATGCAAAGTATAAATGTGGATGAAGGCAACAACCATGCCGAAGAGATTGTATGATTTTTTTTCAAAATATTTGTTTTTAGTCTTTTAAAAGTATACCCCGAAAATATATTTGATCTTTTATTGCCTTTTTCTTTTCAGTTGTTCAACGTTTCAACTATTCTTGGAGAGTCTTTCAAATCTTTGCGGTACCTGCACCTTAATGAAGATGTCAATTTGGATGTTCCTCAACAAACAACAAGGTATGTCAATCTGGGTTAGAGCTTTGTTTTGTGAATCTGAGACTTTGTTTTGTGAATCTCAGACCTAATTATGTGAATCTCAGACCTTATTATGTGAATCTGAGGCTTTGTTTTGTGAATCTCAGACATTATTATATGAATCTGAGACCTTGTTTTATGAATCTGAGACTTTCTTTTATGAATCTCAGACCTAATTATGTGAATCTCAGACCTTATTATGTGAATCTGAGACCTTGTTTTGTGAATCTCAGACATTATTATGTGAATCTGAGGCTTTGTTTTGTGAATCTCAGACATTATTATGTGAATCTGAGACCTTGTTTTGTGAATCTGAGACTTTCTTTTGTGAATCTCAGACCTAATTATGTGAATCTCAGACCTTATTATGTGAATCTGAGGCCTTGTTTTGTGAATCTCAGACATTATTATGTGAATCTAAGAGTTTGTTTTGTGAATCTAGTTATGATTGTGGAGTTTTTATGCTGAAGTGGTTGAGTGCATTAGATGATCAAAGTTTATGGACGAAAAGTGATTATTTTGAGGTAAGTTCATTAGTATACGAAAGTGACTATTTTGAGGAGCATGAATATATTTCGTTAATATACGTCACTCTTTGCAGAATTTTCCAGAATATCGAAAGTCTATAATGTTGGAACTTCTCAAATGGGATAAAAATACGAAAAGGTACACTTCGTTATATTTCATTAATATACGAAAAATGACGTGAATTCCATTCCTTCATAACTTTGCTGAATATTTCGTAATTAACTTTGCTGAATATTTCGTAATTAACTTTGCTGAATATTGTACTTGTTTTTGTTTGTGTAGGTTTTCACTTATTGATAAAGCCAAGAAATGAGCCTTCAAAGCAAACGTTAATCGAAGGAATTTTTGTTGAAGCAAACGTGAATTTTTGTTGAATGCATTGTATTAAATTTTCATTGTAGTCCAATTAACATTTCCAATTAAATGTAATTAAAGTTTCCAATTTCAATATTTGAGTTTGATGACGATTACTTTGCAAGTCGCAAACCAATGTAAGGGCCATATCTATGTTCATAACAACCAAATGACAACATGGCTAACAAAATCCAATAGATTCATATGAAAACGATTGACATCAAATTCTGTTAAAATAAAATCATAATCATAATAATCGACATCAACACCGTAAACCATTGAAAATGAAGGAAAAGGATAGGATTGAGAAGTTGGCCTAGACAACCTACAGTTAATTTTAAGCAACACTCTTCTTCTTCGTGTTCTTCGTCTTCTACCAATTCATATTAAAAGCTCTGACATTCACAAAATAAGCTCTGACATTCACAAAATAAGGTCTGACATTCACAAAATAAGGTCTGGCATTAACAGCAAAAGTTTCAGACCTTCTATGTTCACAAATCAAGGTGAACATAGAAGTCTCAGAATATTATCTTCTATGTTCAAATATCAAGCTCTAAGTTTCACAAAATCTTGTCGAAGTTTCCCAAAATCAAGATAAGAGAAAGAGTTAATCAAAGTAAACGTAATAAAACTTGTGCTCCTTCCATCGTCATCATGCTCACATCGCCATCATTCTCTACACTCTTCTTCTTCCTCTTCTTCTTCTTCTCCTGATGTATCACCCTGTTAAACAAAGTGTCACAAAACAAGCTCTAAGATTCATATTAAAAAGTCTGACATTCACAAAATAAGCTCTGAAATTCACCAAATAAGAAAAACAGCAAAAGTTTCAGAACTTGTTCACAAATCTAGGGCTAAGTTTCACAAAATCTAGTCGAAGTTTCACAAAATCAGGAGCTAGATTCACATTTCAGAACTAAAAAAGCAGAAGTGAAACTAAAATCACATACTTGATCTTCGGGAGGAAGCTCTGCAAAAGCATTTGGACAATTCCTTTTATCATGGTGTGACATACGTTTACACTTAGCACACAACCTTTTCGGTTTTTTTGCCTTCATAATTGCCTTATTTTTACCACTCACCAATCTTTTACCACTACCCTTATTCTTAGAGACCTTAGGTGGTAGGATCTTGACTTCTTTTGGAATCTTGCAGTTCAGAAGGACCTCCAATTCCTGTTCCTTTGTCAAAGGCTTTGGGTTTGGCTCCAACTTCTTTCGGAATTCTCTAATTAGCTCAGCAAACTCACTCAGATCGGAATCTTCTTTAGTTTTTAGGATACCAAGAGTTGCATATATCTCAGACCAGACACGAGGCATTCCAAATTTCTTATTAGCAGCAGAATCGTAGTTTTCCAGAAGGTTTCCGTTCGAATCATGAACTGGGTTTCTGAGTGCATCCTTTCTCCATCTACGCAAGATGTATTTCTCAGGTAATTCCTTAAACTTCGCTGAGCAAATATAGATGATGTGGCTGCATAAAATACCTTTCCTTTCAAACATTTTACATGAACAACTTACATCCAGTGTTCTCATATTGTACTCAACCGCATATCTCTTTCGCTTGTTCGCGTCCTCAACCATTGAAACCTCAAAGTTAGTTACTGGATCTGGTGGGGTATATCCACAGACACTACTCGCATTTATCGAAAACTGAACCTCCTTTTGGAACTCTGGGAACACTTCATGCGTATAGACCCTCACTGCTTGGTCCTCCCATTTTGACCCGAATTTTGTTTCAGTCATTGAACTATCGCTCTGTGCTTCAAGAAGCTTTAGATTGTGCCTTTGTTGGTCCATGGCACTCTCAAATCTCATCCAAAATTCCACGAGAGTCCCATATTTATTTTCAAATCTCTTGAAGAAGCTATTCGTACTCTCTGATCTTTGTGTGGTTTTTAAAATGTTTCCCATTGGCACATTCCTGAAATAAGCGGGTATCCACTGGTCTCGTTCTGCAAACTTGTCAGTCAACCATTTATGTCCTTCTAACGAGAACTCACTCATGACCTTATCCCAATTCTCTTCAAATTCCTCAGGCTCTATGTCGTCATTCCAGACAACATTGTTCAGACGGCTTAAGAACTCAGTTTCTTTGCAAATTTTGCTCCCAACCTTGTCTGTTACTTTTTTCATAATGTGCCACATGCAAAAGCGATGTCTAGCTATTTTGAACACGGCTGCAAAATCACAAAATCACATTATCTCATATTTTCAAGATCATTGTTTAATCTCATATTATGTCATAATGTGCCACATGCAAAAGCTATGTCTAACAAATGATGTCTCTCGATTCACCAAAAAGTATAACTAAATGATTCACCAAGTTTCACAGAACAATGTCTAATATTCACAGAAAAAGGTCTGAGATTCACCAAATAAGAAAAAGAGTAAGAACAGGTGATTTTAACCAAGTTTCACAAAAAAGGCTCTAATATTCACTAAACAAGGTCTAAGATTCACCAAATAAGAAAAAGAGTAAGAAGAGGTCATTTTAACCAAGTTTCACAAAAAAGCTCTAAGATTCACTAAATAAGGTCTGAGATTCACAGACAGACCTGGAACTGCAATTATTATTGCTGGGTCTTGGTCAGTGATGATGTAATGTGGTTCTTTGCCACCCATTATTTTCAAAAATTGCTGAAACGCCCAAATAAATGCTCCATCGTCCTCATGGTCTAAAAGAGCACATCCAAAAGTTACCGATTTCTTATGATGGTCAATGCCAGTGAAAGGCGTGAATTTCATGTTGTATTTGTTTGTTCCATATGTAGGATCAAATGAAAATGCATCACCAAACAATGCGTAAGATCTCTTGGACACCGCATCTGTCCAAAAAATCCTTGTCAAAGATCCGTCATCCGTCACTATCCGTTTCATAAGCAAATTCCAACCCTTTCGTTTCTTTAAGGGTTTCCAAACGCGATATGAACATTTGTCCATCCTTACAGTTAAGTAGACACTTCACATTCCGTTGAAAATTCTTGAATTGCCTAAGGGAAGCTCCCACATTTTCAAAACCCTCTGCTTGCTCCTTGCATAAGTTGTATGTTAAACTAGGCCCAACATTCACTCTCGAATTCTGGATAATCAACTGCTTATGATATGCTTCCAGTTTATTTATATTTTCTGCAAGTTTCTCGAATTCCCTATCTTTCACCGGAGTCAGTGGGTGATTGTGACCCTCGTAGAATAGTTGAATCTTGTACATGCCTTTTTCGAACATGAATTTGATCATCGCTTCACACCCCCACCTTTTAATCTTGGTTATCCTAGTACCTGTTCGCCTATTAGAACTCTCAGCCTCATCTCCACCTCCACCCTTTTTCGCGCCGGTTTTAGCAGTTGATTTTGTCTTCGTTTGTGCACCAGCTTGGGGAGGACGTCTTTTCCTCTTATTAAAACCTTCACGATGGCAAACCATGACTTTTGTTCGAATAATACCATCATGAAACCTCTTAGTTGAAGACAGCCTTCCTTCAAACCCACAAGCAATAGCATAAATTTTGTAGAACATAATCGCTGACTCTAAGTCCACAAATGTTTTGCCAATCACCGGTGTAAACTTCTCTTCAATCCTACTTATCCATTGCTCACTACCACACGGTGTGTAAGTTACCAAAGTAGTAGGCGTGGAAATAGTTGGCATTGTAGGGGTTGTTGAGACAACAGTAGAAACCTCACCATCCTGACCAGAACCAACATTAGAGCAAAGACCCTCACCACAACCGACACGAGGCGTCACACCACAACTGACCAGAATTAGAGCGTTGGAGTTGACATTGGAATCAACACCTAAGGAGATAAAAGGTTCAACAAAATCAGATTAACAAGAACTCAAACAAGCTGTATAATTCACAAAACGAGGCCTACAAGATTCACAAAATAATAGACACAGCAAGTTTCAAGTTTCATAATATTATCTTTTACTTTCACAAAACAAGTTCTAAGTTTCACAAAAAAATCTCTTAGATTCACAAACAATAGAATAGAGCAGAGAAGATGATTTTAACCACTTAGCTAGTAGTCAGTTTTATAATATTATCTTCTAGGTTCACAAAACAAGCTCTAAGTTTCACAAAACAAGGTCTAAGTTTCACTGAACAAGGACTGTGATTCACAAAATAAGGAAACGAGCAAAGTACATGATCTTATTAATTTCGATCAAGTTTCAGAGTATTATCTTTTATATATATTCACAGATGAAGCTTCAATATTCACTAAACAAGGACTCAGATTCACAAACTTAACATATGAATTCATAAAACACAATCTATGATTCATAAAACATTAATTAGCGTAAAAAAAAAAATACCTGTTTCAACCGTTGTATTATCAGCAACCGTTGCGATATCTACAATCTCCATAGCAATTACAGCTGCAAATCGACGAAAATAATGTAATAAGTAAATCGCGAACCTTTTATCATCAAGGAAATATCAATCGATCGTTATATCATCGATTTATGATCGATTTAGGATTGAATTAACAAACCTATATGATTATGCTCTGGAAATTAACTGGAAATCACCTGGAAATCTTCGTCTTTGATTGATTGATGGAATGATCAATTAACCTGATGAATGATCAAAAATAAACTTATGCAACTGATTGATGGAAATCTTCGTCTTCTCTCGAAAATTTGAATGAATGATCGATTGAATTACCTAAATTTATGCAATTGATTGAATGATGCAATTAACAAACTTATATGACTGATTGAGTTACCTAAATTTATGCATGAAGATATCAATCTGTGATATTATGAAGATTTTATGAAGATTTTATGAAGATATATTTTTTGTTAGTTTTTTAGAGAGAGAGGTTAAGTGTTTTGGGCTTTTTATTTTTTTAGAGAGGGAAATGATTTTGGGTCAAATGAAAAGTTAGGAATGACCCCAACAATTTTTCAGCC
>JAIUZE010011801.1:0-12117 GCA_022085475.1 Heliosperma pusillum | reverse complement strand
GAATAATCAATCTGAAGCACCGCATTCAAGTATAACAACATAAAAGACGACATCTCTCACGGTAAATGAAACGCACTAGCATCGTGTACATGGCAAGTATTATTAACAGGCATCCACGGGATAAACATTTCCCTGAACTCATACACGATTCAATTCATTTCGTATATGTAGACTAATTTCCTCCTGGTAGAACGACGATAATAAATACCCGGTCCTAGTCTAAATCTGGCCAGAATCCCGAAATCACATTTTCCGGTTCGACATGCGATAAACGTTTCGCATCCAAGACTCGGTCTTACAAGAAAACGCCGAGTACCCCAAATTCGGTAGATCAATTCACGAAATAGGCGGAAAAGATCACAAGCCTCATAACCAGCGGTACGCTACATGCAAATGACACCACCTCGCAAGTATACAACATTTGACGGCCGGGCTCGAACAAACGCATAGCGTTAAAACTCACAACAACGTCGTCATATGCCCACTACACATTGCAATTAAGCAGTAGGATACCTCTCCGTTCCCGACATTCCAGCTTACGAACGGAAAGGTAGCCAAGGGAATGAGAAGACAAAGCACAAGACAAAATCGTGCTCAAACCGTAACATAGGTAAAAACCGACTCAAAGTGGGAACATATCGAAAACCGTCACAAAACATGTGATACATGCGAAAGAGATATCATATATTCAAAACATGAATATTATAAGACATTACGTAAAATTATACGATAAACGGATCATGCGAACTATTATAAATTACGAGTTTTAGAAATTGTAAGAAAATATACAACCGTGTTCCAGGCCGGGCAGTAGACCGGCGGCCGGTGGGCCGGCTCAGAACACAGAGCAAAATCCAAAAACAGAGGAATGAGGTCTGGGCCGGTTGGTAGACCGGCGGCCGGTCGACCGGCACAGAGCACCATACCAAAAATCCAACATCACTTACTGGTGTGTTCCAGGCCGGTGGATGGACCGGTGGCCGGTGGGCCGGCCTGGAGCACCTCATCATTCAAAAACCAAGTTTCCCAAAAATGTTACTGATGTGTTCCCAGCCGGTGGTCAGACCGGCGGCCGGTCGACCGGCTGGGAGCACCTCTTCACCCGTGAGCTTTGCTCACTTAACCAAATCAATCCAATTCTCATATATACTTCAAATAATCATCAACAATCATTATACATCATCAATATTCATCATATCACATCATTCATTAATCATAGCATGAATCCTAATCCTCCTAATCGTAATCTAATACGATTTTCTAGCATATAAACATGTAAAACACGTAAGTGATATCGAGTAACCCTTCACCGTTACCTTTATGCGTCTTCCCTACTCGTCAAGCTCCTCTTCTATAAGGAAATAGTCTTTGTCGGGATCTTGGAGGTCACCACCTACAAATAGATCGTAAAAAGATGAATAAAGTTCATCTTGAGAAAGACGGAAAGCTTGAAAAGCGAGAAAGACGATGATTTTAATCATCCAATACGGATAGATGGAGGTACGGAGGAAGAATAAATAAACTTACGTAAATTTCTATCAAGTACGAAGAAGAACGCGCATTCCAAAATCGATTTCAAAGGAGGGAACGTGATTGCTTAAGAGGAAGAAAAGGGTTGATTTTATGATGAATGAAAACTATTAGGTTAAGGAAGGGAGTTAGTAGTGTGAGTTGTGTAGGAAAACGTCAAGACGGTTCAAAGTCAAGAAAGTCAAACTCGACTCAAAAGTCAAGAAACGTTTTCAAACTCGATTAAGACGGGAATTTTCATGAAATCTCGCAGAAATTCCAAATACGAACTCGGAAATTCTAAATTCGACTCGAAACTTAAAATTATAAATTAAAACTTAAAATTACTGAAACGATTTCGTAAAATATTTCTACTAGAAAAATAGGGTACATTTCCTGGTGTTACACTTGGTGTCTCTCACTTAAGATTGGTAAAACCTTCTTCTTGCTGTTATTTCTTAATACGTAAACTTATATAGTACATACTCAGCTAGGGTTACAAGATGAGACGGAGTTTGAGATGAGCTCAAACTCTATTACCCAATACAACTCTATTACCCCCCCTCAAGTTGGAGCATAGGGATTCAAAATGCCCAACTTGCGAACTAAAGACACAAACTGAGAGACACCAAGAGCTTTGGTAAGAACATCAGCTAACTGAATTTTAGTAGAAACATGCGACGGGGCAATGAGACCAGATTGAATAGCATCACGAACGTAGTGACAATCAATCTCGATGTGCTTGGTCCGTTCATGGAAGACCGGATTCTGAGCAATGTGGAGAGCAGACTGACTATCACTAAATATAGAAATCGGTGTAGGATGAGACACACCTAAATCATGCAACAGGCCCTTAAGCCATTTCACCTCACACGTAACAGCACGAAGGGCACGGTACTCGGCTTCTGCAGACGAGAGTGAGACTGTAGGCTGTTTTTTAGTTTTCCAGGAGACAGGGGAGGAACCCAAGAACACGTACCAACCCGTCACAGAACGGCGAGTAAGCGGACATGTAGCCCAATCAGAGTCACACCACCCGGTGAGATGAAAAGTAGAACGGGATGACAGTAATATGCCTTGTCCATGCGTACCTTTTAAGTAACGGACCGTGCGCAACGCGACATGCCAATGCTCTTGCTGCGACGCGCTCATAAACTGAGACAGAACGTGAACGGTGTAACAGAGATCCGGCCGAGTGACGGCAAGGTAAACGAGACGACCAACAAGTCGTCGATAGGGCTCGGGGTTAGCAAGAGGCGGACCAGCAGTACTCCCGAGACGATGATGTTGTTCTAGGGGTGTGGAGGCCGGTTTGCATCCAAGTAGCCCAGCTTCCGAGATAATGTCGAGAGTGTACTTTCGTTGACATAAGAATAAACCATCCGTGTTACGAGCCACCTCAAGACCCAGAAAATATTTTAAGTCACCCAAGTCCTTCATGTGGAAGCACGTATGTAAGTAGTCTTTGAAGGCAACAAGAGCTGGTAAATCATTTCCGGAGACAATTAAGTCATCGACATAGACTAAGACATTGAGACGAATCGAATCCCGAACAAAGGTGAACAAGGAATAGTCATAATAACTTTGAGTGAAGCCATACTGTTTCAGAGACTGACCAAGTTTCGCAAACCAACAACGAGGGGCCTGTTTGAGCCCATACAAAGACTTCTTTAACCGACATACCTGGCCAGGGACGGAAGATGTGAACCCCAGAGGTAACCTCATGTACACTTCTTCCTCCAAATCACCATGGAGGAAGGCATTGTGCACATCCATTTGATGGAGATGCCAATGCTTAGCGGAAGCGACGGAGAGAAAGGTACGAACTGTTGTCATCTTAGCAACGGGAGCAAATGTTTCATCATAATCCACCCCCTCAGTTTGATGGTTCCCAAAGACAACTAAGCGGGCCTTTAAACGTTCAATGGTAGAGTCGGACTTATATTTAATCTTATACAACCATTTGCTTCTGAGAGCCTTCTTACCGGGAGGTAACGTGGTCACGGTCCAGGTACCGTTGGCAATAAGAGCTCTCATTTCCGTTTGCATAGCTTGTCGCCACCCCTCGTGTTGGGTAGCTTCTTTAAAATTTCGGGGCTCCGTTTGAGTCATTAGAGCTGCCAAATAAGAACGATAGGGGGGCGAAAACTTTTGACAAGAAAGATAATTAGCCAAAGGATAAGGGGTACCTGAGGTAGAGGATGACACATGAACATTGGAGGCACTAGATGGACTACTATCATCACTATCATCATCCGAGAAATTAATCACATAGTCTTGAAGAGATTTAGTCGGGATTCTGGTACGATGACCACGGCCTAACACGGGTGAAGCAGGGGCTGCATTGTCAGCAACACCATTCGGGAATGGCAGGGCACGCTGGTCCGTGTCAGTGGCCGGGGCAGTGGGCACTGTGGGGGGGCCGTCCGTACGGGAGGGAGTACCAGGGCTACCCACAGGGGCCGGCAGGTCACTCTCCCAGTCAAAAACCACATCAGAAACAGACGGCATATGGGCAGTCACGGGAGGTGAGCTGACACACCCCGTATGAAGAAATGAGAATTGGTCTTCGTAAAATTTTACGTCCCTTGACACAAAGAATTCCTGTTTTTCAATATCATACAAGTACCATCCTTTTTGTCCAGCCGGATATCCCATAAAGACACACTTACGACTACGACTCGCAAATTTGTCACTTTTGGCACGTTGATTATGAGCATAGCACAAAGACCCAAAGACACGTAAGAGATCAAATTGTGGTGCGGCTCCAAAGAGAGCTTCATATGGTGTTAGCCCATTTAATAGACGAGACGGGGTACGGTTCATGACAAAAGCAGCAGCTAAAGCACATTCTCCCCAAAATTGAATAGGCAACCCTCCTTGAAATCGTAAAGCACGGGCTACATTGAGTATATGTTGATGTTTTCTTTCTACTCGGCCATTTTGTTGTGGGGTGCCCACACATGAGGATTGAAACAATATTCCAAGTTTTGCAAAATGTGGTTTTAATGGGTGGAACTCGGTTCCATTGTCACTTCGAATGATTTTAATATCAGCTGAAAACTGACGCTTAACCATGGCCATAAATAATATGAATTTGTTGTAAGTATCGGTTTTGGCATTCAACAAATAAATCCATACCCCCCTTGAATAATCATCAACTATTGTTAAAAAATAACGAGCTCCAGACATTGACGGAATAGGATACGGGCCCCACAGATCACAATGTACTAATTCAAATGCACGCGAACTTTTATTATTACTCAATGGAAAGTTACTACGAATATGCTTAGCTCGATGACAAACCTCACATGGTTTTGACAAAGATTCTTTACTAGAACGAAGGAAAGGAAGTAATTTAACTACTAGCTCAGACGGATGCCCCAGTCTGGAGTGCCACAAATTCAGCAACGGTAGAGTAGAAACAGCATTCACAACGTCCGAGTCTTCTTTCAGATAGTATAGTCCATCTAGACGCTCACCCGTGCCAATCGTCGCCCTCGTATCCCGGTCCTGTATGCGGCATAAATTGGCATTGGTTATTAGCTCACAATTTAAAGCATCACTTAATTGTGACGCGGAAATTAAGTTACATTTTAATTGTGGCACAAATAACACAAATTCGAGAATTATTGTTGGTGTCAGCTTTGCTCGACCCATTTGAGAGGCATATATACTCGACCCATTTGGCAGACCTACGACGCGACTCGGTATATTTTGTATATCACAGAGCAGCGCATAATTACCAGTAACATGATGCGAACATCCCGTATCGATTAACCACTTACCAGAATGAGTATGAGTAGGTGTACCGTAAACAGTGATCAAAGATGCGGAAGCGGATTGAGAAGATTCTCCACCAGTGGCAGGGGCAGTGGTCACGGCATTGCTGGTTGATTGTCGCGACCCTTCACCTCGGCTGCCTTCCTCTCGGGAACGAGAGCCACCTCTCCCCCCTCCACGACCACGGCCTGTTTTACCACCACGAGTGGTTGGTGGTCGGATGCCCTTCATTTCGTACCACCAATCCGGAAGTTCATCCATTAAATCAAAGCACATGCTGCGATCGTGACCGTCACGGTCACAGTGATTACAATGCCAATTCTGTCGTTCAGTCCGTGTCATTTGAGAAGGAGATTTAGCAGTAGTACGTGGGTCAAGACGAGGACGACTGGGAACATGAAAACTCGCAACAGCAGGGGCGGGTTCATTAGCGCGATCGATACCACGAACGCGTTCTTCCTGTGAGACCATATGAAATGCCCTAGCAACCGAAGGCAGGGGAACTTGCGCCAAAATAACAGAGCGCAGCGACGAATACTGGGTGGGAATTAACCCAAGAAGAAAGTGATGTTAGTAGTCCATCTAGTGCCTCCAATGTTCATGTGCCATCGTCTACCTCAGGTACCCCTTATCCTTTGGCTAACTATCTTTCTTGTCAAAATTTTTCGCCCCCCTATCGTTCTTATTTGGCAGCTCTAATGACTCAAACGGAGCCCCGAAATTTTAAAGAAGCTACCCAACATGAGGGGTGGCGACAAGCTATGCAAGCAGAAATGAGAGCTCTTATTGCCAACGGTACCTGGACCGTGACCACGTTACCTCCCGGTAAGAAGGCTCTCGGAAGCAAATGGTTGTATAAGATTAAATATAAGTCCGACTCTACCATTGAACGTTTAAAGGCCCGCTTAGTTGTCTTTGGGAACCATCAAACTGAGGGGGTGGATTATGATGAAACATTTGCCCCCGTGGCTAAGATGACAACAGTTCGTACCTTTCTCTCCGTCGCTTCCGCTAAGCATTGGCATCTCCATCAAATGGATGTGCACAATGCCTTCCTCCATGGTGATTTGGAGGAAGAAGTGTACATGAAGTTACCTCCGGGGTTCACATCTTCCGTCCCTGGCCAAGTATGTCGGTTAAAGAAGTCTTTGTATGGGCTCAAACAGGCCCCTCGTTGTTGGTTTGCGAAACTTGGTCAGTCTCTGAAACAGTATGGCTTCACTCAAAGTTATTATGACTATTCCTTGTTCACCTTTGTTCGGGATTCGATTCGTCTCAATGTCTTAGTCTATGTCGATGACTTAATTGTCTCCGGCAATAATTTACCAGCTCTTGTTGCCTTCAAAGACTACTTACATACGTGCTTCCACATGAAGGACTTGGGTGACTTAAAATATTTTCTGGGTCTTGAGGTGGCTCGTAACACGGATGGTTTATTCTTATGTCAACGAAAGTACACTCTCGACATTATCTCGGAAGCTGGGCTACTTGGATGCAAACCGGCCTCCACACCCCTAGAACAACATCATCGTCTCGGGAGTACTGCTGGTCCGCCTCTTGCTAACCCCGAGCCCTATCGACGACTTGTTGGTCGTCTCGTTTACCTTGCCGTCACTCGGCCGGATCTCTGTTACACCGTTCACGTTCTGTCTCAGTTTATGAGCGCGTCGCAGCAAGAGCATTGGCATGTCGCGTTGCGCACGGTCCGTTACTTAAAAGGTACGCCTGGACAAGGCATATTACTGTCATCCCGTTCTACTTTTCATCTCACCGGGTGGTGTGACTCTGATTGGGCTACATGTCCGCTTACTCGCCGTTCTGTGACGGGTTGGTACGTGTTCTTGGGTTCCTCCCCTGTCTCCTGGAAAACTAAAAAACAGCCTACAGTCTCACTCTCGTCTGCAGAAGCCGAGTACCGTGCCCTTCGTGCTGTTACGTGTGAGGTGAAATGGCTTAAGGGCTTGTTGCATGATTTAGGTGTGTCTCATCCTACACCGATTTCTATATTTAGTGACAGTCAGTCTGCTCTCCACATTGCTCAGAATCCGGTCTTCCATGAACGGACCAAGCACATCGAGATTGATTGTCACTACGTTCGTGATGCTATTCAATCTGGTCTCATTGCCCCGTCGCATGTTTCTACTAAAATTCAGTTAGCTGATGTTCTTACCAAAGCTCTTGGTGTCTCTCAGTTTGTGTCTTTAGTTCGCAAGTTGGGCATTTTGAATCCCTATGCTCCAACTTGAGGGGGGGTAATAGAGTTGTATTGGGTAATAGAGTTTGAGCCCATCTCAAACTCCGTCTCATCTTGTAACCCTAGCTGAGTATGTACTATATAAGTTTACGTATTAAGAAATAACAGCAAGATGAGTGTTTACCAATCTTAACATTCTTACTGATTGTTATATAGGATTAAGTTTTATTAAGCTCTGTTCTTTTGGACTTAATTTCAATTCTTATAAATTTAGTTTAGTTTAGTTCAGCTTACTTAATTTTAACATTATTATTATTATTATCATCATTGTTATTATTATATTAATTAATTAATTATTATTATATTAATATAATTTATTATATTACTATTATTATAATTATTCTTTATATTATACTCCCTCCTATTCATGGTATTCTTCCCTATTTCCTTTTTGGGTTATTCATGTTTTCTTCCATATTTTCTTTTTTGGATGTGGGTAGTGTGTTTTGTGCGGTATAAATTCATTTGTATTTGTGTGTGGGGTAGTGTGTTTTGTGTGGTCAAAATTCATTTTCTTAATCTAATTAAGAGCTCAAATGAAAGGGGAAGAATACATTGAATATGAGGGAGTATTATTTATATTTAATATATCTATTTATTATTATATTATTACATTTAATGTAAATGTTAGTATTACATATTTATTATTATTATATTGTTATATTATATTTAATATTTTATTCATATATTCACTATATTATTATTTCTATCCTATGCCCACAAGGCTGTGGGGAAGTGGGGAAGTGGGTAATTAAGGAAGAGAGAGGAAAAATTTCCTAGTTAATGGTAATTTAGATTTACTAGGAAAAATATTAATTATGACTAAATAAATTGATTGTTATCCTATGCCTATGTAACTATTATCCTATGCCTTGTGGGCATAGGATAGAAAAACCCTTATTATTATTATCATTATTATTTATATTTTCTATTATTAGTATTTACATTATTATATATACTTATCTTATTAATTTTTTAGTTACTTTTGTTAATATATTTATTACTATATTATATTATTAATAATAATGTTATCATTTATATTAATATTTTATAATATTATTATTATATTATATTAATATTACATTATACTAATGTTTAATGTATTATTATTAATTATGTTAATTATTATTATTATTATTATTATTTATAATATTATAATATTATATTATACTTATCATATTTATTTTTTAATTACTATTGTCAATATATTTATTACTATATTTTATTATTAATAATATTTTTATAATTTATATTAATATATATTTTTTAATTATAAAATTATTATATCACTATTCTATTTTTATTTATCTTATTAGATTATTATTAGATTATATTAATATAATATTATTATTACTAATGATTAATATTATTATAATATTTATTATTGTTATTATTATTATCATAATATTTTTATTATTTTAGTTCAGTTCAGTTCAACTGCATTAAGTTCAGTTTAATTCGGTTCAATTCTAATAAGTTCAATTCAGTTTAATTCGGTTCAATTCTAATAAGTTCAATTCAGTTTAGTTTATACTATATCAGTTCAAAAGAACAGAGCCTTAGTGTCAAACATGAGCAATTGGTTGATGGTTCTTTCGTTGATACATGCTTGGTTACGTTATCAACATTATTTTTGGAACACCCAAGCAATACTTCTTTTGAATCAAACGAAACACCGGTAGCTGGCTTGCAATACACACACCCCTCTTACAAAGCTTCCTAAAATACACAAATATTCATTTAGACAGACTATTCCGTCTGAAACCTTCAGGCAGAGTTGTCCATTAAATAGTCACATATGGGTAGTCGGACCATTTACATATGATCATTTATGGGTTGTCTAAAGGTTTCAGACAGAGTTGTCCGTCATTTCATGAGACATGCTCCCTAAAATATACATATTCCTCGTATATTTTGCATTACCCAATATTTATAAGGGTTTTTAAAAGCTCATAATTCTTATCCGAAACTCACAAAGTTGACCTTAGATTATGAACAGATCAACACATTATATAATAATTGAGAAAGGATTCACAAATTCACTACTTCGAGATTGTAAATCTCATCTTCAACTGCGAAATTGACGCCAAATTGATCATACGTAGACACGTAGCGTCCGTACATGATATACTCGTAGGTTTTAGTGTGTAATTACAACTACCGACGTACAAAATAAATACATTTCGTTACTGACAAAATCACAGAGAAGTCTACCAATGCCATGCAGACACGTGTCCTCTTCGACATTAATGTTAGCACATAATAAGGATAATGATAATGTTAGGGTATGTATACTCCTGTTTAATTTGCTTAATGCTCAAGTTGCCTGATTAAGTTGTTTATAGATTACTACTACTCTTTCATTGTTATTTTTAGCACAGCCAACGCCGCTTACTGGGAATGTCACTGGGCGGATCGGTGCAGGGGAAGGGTACGTCACAGGCTCACACCCCCGCCCGCATCTGTCCTAGTTCCCACCACCGCGGCTGTTAAAATTTTTGAAACCCGTACTGGTGACAGTCAGACCTGTCAAATGTGTTGGGTGGTAGGTTACGAGTTCGGTCATTATTCAAGCTCCAGTAAAATAATGTATTTTTCGGGATTGGAAAAAAGGGATTGAACCTGTCGGGTTTATACCTTATACGGGTTTAGGGTTAAGACGATAGGGTCAAATACGAATTGAATTAATGCCTTTTTAGAAATATTTATTTTCTTCATTTTTTATTATACATAAATATATTTTTTCATTAATTTTTATAATAATTTAGTTTAGTAATATCACATTAGTAAGAAGGCTCATCTTGTAAATTCAGTGACTAAAGTTGGAGACTCGATTCTCACGCTCGTATCTGCACAAGGCCTTAGACGCCGCTGATCCAAACTGGGACAGTACCCATTTTACCCGCTTCTGGTGACATTTCTAGTTGCTAATCTTAAGTTGATAGGCTAGATACTTTAGTGATAGCGAGGAACTCAGTCACGCTTTTATTTATAGTACATTGGTACTCCGTAGATATGTAATTAAGCTCCTTAACGTGTTAATAATAACAAATATTGCAAATAACTTAGATTAATACTGGACAATAGTCGTAAATTCAAAATTTACGTCCTTCTATATCATAATGTCCTTACAATTGCTGATAGATGATACTATTGGTTATAGTAGATCATCTATAAGTTGTGTAGTCTCATGTTTGAAGAAATGAAATCAGGCAGCATACTGTCCATACTGCCTCATGAAAGATAATTTATCATCCATTAACGTAGCACTAATTAATACGGAGTATGTATTATTTTATTGTCAATCATAATATAAATTACGAGTAGTTAGTTTAATAAGTGATTAATCTTAACTTATGTAATACAATTAAAGTAATAAAGGTTATATTCGGGGTAAAATTAAGATTAATTATACTTGTTTTATAATTGGAATCTATCGTAATTGTTATGTATTATATAAATTGTGTAAGCGCGGATTTTGTAGAGGAATTCTATTAGCGGTTGCGTGGAATTGTGCTATTTGCTAGGTAAGGATAAATGCATTACTATATTATCTTGTTTATGTGTGTATATCAATCTTGGATTGTGTATATTGGTCTTGTGGTTTGGTCATTATTTGATTTGTATGCTGAGTTTGTTGATGTTCAGCCGAAGGCTAGGCCACAGGCACAGGGCACCAACCCTAGGTAGAGATAGGTGGTACACGACCGATTTGATTACTGCTCTCCTTATTAGTTCTCGTCGAGGGGTTGGCCCTAGTAGGGGTGAGTACATTAGGATCGTATGGCAAATGAATATAGTTTTTGGATTGTTTTAATTTCTACGCGATTCGTGAAAGTAATGGTTTAGTTTGTGTATGGATTTCTATTTGTAAGTCATTATGTCCTATTATTTGGTATGCTAATCAAATGTTTTTACGAGTTTGGTTTTATCCTTACCCAACTGTTGGTTGACAGTTTGCTACTTGATTATCCACCCTTTCTTCCTCTTATTGGTGGGCCTGCTATCTATAACAATTGTGATTCTCGTATGTATATGTGAGCAGATCTATTATTAGGTGCTTTATTTATTTGGATACTACTTCCTACGGGAATGCTTGTTCGGGGAGGGCGAAAGTCGGATTTACCATTATTAGTGTTACTATCACTTAGATGGACTAAACTTTATTATAAGTTTACTTTAGTAGTCCGTGTAGAAGATTTGAAACATGTCATATATATATATCAGTGACTTGCTTGGTTGTAAGTATTTTTGTTGGTTGGATAAATTCAAAAGCATTCACAAATAATGGTTTATAGGAGGTACGGTAAATACTAAATCCAGCAATCAACACAACACTTTTGCCCCAAATTCCGTTTACTAAGGCGGAATGAACAACAAAGAAATAAGGTTTTAAGAGAATCAATTTAACGACCATAAGCCCCAAATTCACACCATCAAAACACTTGAATTCACCTAATCAAAAGCTCTAAGTTCACATAATCATCAAAACGTCGACTTCCTTATAGTGTTAAATTTAGGTTTAAGAAAGATAAAATAAACCTAACTGATTATAATCAACGACAAAATAT